>CAXIWF010000017.1:0-23177 GCA_964036045.1 Eutreptiella sp. 'Long Island Sound 2002' | reverse complement strand
ACCAGGTCGGATCAGAATACATACAAGGACTACCGTTGCCACAACGCTGGTAGTAGAACTTGCGGAAGTCGTGTGGCCAGCCTTCGAAGTCGACCCCCTCTTCAAACCCCATATAGTCATAGAACATCAAGACTGCTTGGGTGCAGCCCGCCTTTGGAGTCCAGCTCATCAATACTTTACGAACTTTACCTTTCTTACCCTTCTTTATTCCAACCATATCGGCATTAATGTGCTGTATATCAAGTGTGGTGGCTGCGCTACCAGGACAACTAACTGCATCAGGCATAACACATCCATGAGTACTTGTGGAAAGGGGCTTGCCATCTCCAGAGCTGGTGAGCACAAACATGCTTGCGAACAACAGCAGCAGCAAATGCCACATTTTAATCACAAGTTTGCTTATATTAACTATGCTCCATCTTAATCCAAGGAGCTAGCTATTCTTAGTTTTTTTTAACTAAGTAAATTTTATTCCGTGGTAAACTTACAGTTACTCAATGAGTGCAAATAATCCCACCGATGTTGTCGGGCTGCTGTGAGATTTTGGTGGATATGCAACATCATTGATTTCCATCAACCATATCTGCTTACAGTACGTATATCCCAATATCCTGCCGATAATAACCATAATAAGTTTCAAGTATAAGATGACCAACTGGCAGACTACTACCTGGAGTTGGCTCTTCCTCTCCGAGTGCCAGTGCGCCCACAGGCACAGGCTGTTGTCGGTGGTGGAAGAGCCCTGGACCACCCCACTCAGCGGCTGTTGCTGGACATCCAGTTCAGCTGGCCAGGCCGTTCCGATCTTATTGAATACCCCGGGGCGGGTAGAAGGGCAAAAACAAGAAGTACACTACTCTAATGCACGATCTTATCCCTGGCTCAGTGAGGGATAGATACACTATGTTTAGTCGGAATCACTGCGGCCCCGGGCATGGCATGCTACCCGCCCGCCGGTATAAAGACATCGCAGTCATCAAACAATGCAGTGATCCTAGCATATTTACTTAAAGTACATAATATTCATGTAGTATTGTTGGTAGAGTCTGTAGTCAGCTAAGTCAATATTACTCGTAATATCCTACCAGGTAGGGCCAGGTCTCGTGCTATCATAGGATGAATAGCAGTCTAATACCAATAGCAGACGAGACTGAGTCTGTTAGAAAGGATACTCGTAGTCATAAACTAAAAGATCTTGGAAAAACAAGCGCCGGACACGACGTATTGAATCTTCGTTGTAGAATAGTCCGTAGTTCTGAGGTATTCGTCCGCGCAGCTGATTGTATGGAATATTACCAGTGTAATTGAATATAGCATCTGTTTCATTGTGCCGTTTTATATAATGATTTGATGAAAAGTTAGCCCTGAAATTAGTGCCCGCGTCTCTATTGACAAGCTCCATATCTTCCTGTAAGCGTTCAAGCTTTACTATTCGATGGAACATTTTCTTTCCTTTGAGCCATGCGTAGAATTCGAAATCATAACATTGCTTACGGATGTGGAATCCATCATGTAGGCCAGCCATCTCGATCGGGGTGGTCATTTTTCTCTCGATGTAAGTGAGAAAATCATTGAAAGATATCGCTCCTTTTTTTCTTATCCTCGGAATACCTTTGATCAAATATTCTTCTTTTACTGCTTGAGTCTTCATCACATGCAGGTAAGAAGACACTGCTCGGTCGAATGGATTTCGTACGACTTTGAATCGATACCAGCTATCATCGAAATACATACAGGGATTTGCATAGCCACACTCTTCATGATATTCATTCTTGAAATCATGCGGCCATCCATCAAAGTCAATTTCCTGCTTATAACCCATATAATCTAGAAACATAAGCTGGGCTTGAGTACAACCTGCTTTAGCTATCCAGCTCATTAACACTTTCCTTTTCCCCTTCTGATGTCCAACAAAGTTCGTGCGGATATTATTTACATCTAACAATGATAAATTATTATCAGCGGCGAGATTATCGGCATCACAATTTGGTTTATCAGGTATTTTGACACATTCTTGGGCATTGCCAGATGTAGAGAGAAAATGATCCTGGACATCCACGGGGTTAGAATCAACTCCGCCTGACGCCAGCGCGATCAACATCAAAACTAATGAGGGAGCTTTCCACATCATCCCCAAATCTATTTTTATATCAAGCCGACTTCTACAAAGGCGCAATAAATGTTCGATTGCCTCGAGATAAAATTTACCAGAGTGGGATGCTGGGATGCGAGTCCTGCTGGGAGTAAATTTACCAGTCCCTGGAGTCCGAGCAGGGATAACTTTATAGTAAATTTACTCATAAAGTTTTTAGACTCCAGGACTATCATAGTTGTGGGATAGTTGTGGGTCAATTCACAAGAATGAAGTCATGGAACTTCAGACAAAATCTTGCACCTTAAAGTATTAAAATGATGTTGCGGATAACACAACCCGAATAGCCACAAGTGAGGCAAGCGCCTCAATACAGATGGTCATGATGATAAGCCTATGGAATGTTTTGATCTTTACCCTGGGGCTATTTATTTTCCGTATTCGATCCCAGCAGGAAGGATCCAATCTTGGACCTCTTCCACACCCCCTCAAAAAAGGAAATCATGGGGGAGCCTTATCTCATAATAGTTATGGCTGTGTTAGCAGCAGTGACAAAGGATGTGATGTAAATTCAATGAGGGGCCGCCATTCATTTTCTGAGCTAGATATGCGAACTTTTGGCGACGACTTCGTCGATTATCGGCGAAAAGTGGTGATGAGTTGGACCCCAAAGGCGGGATGTACACAAGCTGTTTTAATGTTTCTAGATGATATGGGCTTCAAGGACGGGATAGACTTTTATGGCTGGCCTCACGACTTCCGGAAGACGTTTTACCACCGCTGTGGCAAGATCAATCCATGCATCTACGTTGATGATCGATTCTATCGCTTTAAGGTAGTGCGTAATCCTTATGACAGAGCTGTATCTTCTTACTTGCATATCATGAAGAGCCGTATTGTGGAAGAACAGTTCCTGGTAGAGTCCATTCCAAGGGTCACACGCAAAGGAGAAATCACCTTTCAAGACTACCTTACCTACATCGAGAGAAACTCCAAGACCCCAATGGAGGTAGATTTGCATGATGGAAGCCACGTTCGTAAACAGTGCTACGACTTTGAGTTCTATGCCTGGTTAGAGGGAAAGCCCATCTTCAATAGGATAGTAAAATTGGAGAAACTTCAGGAGGATATAGCTCTTGTTAACAAGGAAGCGGGCACTCATTTCAAGACCAATTTCTCATCATTCCACTATGCGAAACGGCACGAGGAGGACTTCTATGTGGGAAATATTTCGTATGAAATATTGAAAACTGAGATTCCGCGGGACTATGGCCTGTTTTACAACCAAGAGGATATTGATCGCGTATATCGCTTGTTTTTTGCAGACCTCCTGGTGTACAACTATACCTATCCGTATCATTCATGTACATAACTTAGTGTACAAAAGCTGTGATAGTGGTAAGCACTCTGCTCCAGTTGCTTGTCCATGGCACCTAAATATGATAATTGTAAATAGTTTAGACTCTAACTCCCTTGGTTGCCTGTAAATACCTCCTCCTCAGAAAGGAGCCACTCTGTTTCTGCTCCCATTGAGTGAATTCGTAGCATTCGAGTTGGCTGTAAGTTCTTCTATAGTATAGTATATTTTAATAATACTATTGCTGGTGTTATCGCAACAACGATACGCCCAGTACTGAAGACCGAGTGACTCGGAGGCCGAGTCCCCACACGGAGTCCACAAGGTACCAAGTACCGGTAGTCGTTCTCAGCCGAACTACTTACCCGGACCAGTATCCGGTGAGTCACCAGCAGGAGAAGTCGAAGCTGAGCGAGCAGTCAGCCGTCACGAGCCTCGACTGCCGGTTACTGAGTCGCAATTCCTGAACTGCTTTCACTAATCAGCCAGGGCCCTTCAGGGGCTCAGAGCCGGGCTTCCCGGGGCCGCTTGCCTTCGCTCTCGTGACGGTTCAACACTTGGCTCATGGTGATCATCGATCAACCCTTTAGTATAACATGTAGAGATCTATCGTAGCACGAATAAGCTCAGTATAGTATCAGTGAGTGTAATGGAGTAATAATGATGTCATGGCTGTCTTATAGCGCAACTTTTTATACAATAGAGCGGGTCACCCACGGTTGAGGATAGTTAGAGTCTTGCGCACATTACGGGCAGTCTCGCCCACCCAGACTCGGAAAAAAGTGGTAGGTCTAGGTGGGGGCCACTGCCCGAAATGTGCGCCAGAACCCGCTCTGCACAGCTGTGCATAAATTTAAGCCTTAAATTTGTATTCTGAGAATACTATTCTTTATACTCAAATTTATGCAGCCTGAAAAAAATATATTGAAGGAGTTGTTGAAATTAAATAAGATTTCAAGCTGACTCAAGCAGAGTTGATTGTTAAGATATCGGAGTTCCATCTTTGCTGTTTGCTGCCGATTCTGATGGTACAGTCCTTATTTCCCTCTCTCAGGCACGTGACTCACAGACATGGATAAATTTCTCGCACGATAATCAGTACTATTGGTGCGGGTTGTAATGATAACGTCAGCACCACTGTAACGACGCACTATTATGTTGTGTGGTACAATCCCTGTGTACTCCACCCCACGTACAACTCGAATCTCACAACCCGGAAACAACTACATGTATGATGACGACTGAAAGTGATTCTCGCTCCCGCTTTTTCAACCCTTCTTTGGAGTTAGACGCTGATAATCTACTGTATGTACAGACATGGTAAATTTACCACACGGAAGAGTATATTCCCTGCGAGTGCTGTCTCCTTGGTTCCACTGCTTGCATACGAGCAGTTTGCCTTGAGTCACTCAGCTCAGCTCAGCCCAGCTCAGCCCATCTCAGCTCTTCTTGATCGACACTCTCTCGGCTGATAAGCTGTACGACACAGGGAATGAAAAGCGTGTGCACTCATATCGAGATCGCAGTTTGAGTCTGCAGAGCTACAGTGTTATGTGCAGCGACCCCAGCCCATCCATTGGGTGAGCGCGGCAAAGCCTTCCACCGCTTGACCACCGCTACTTACTTGACCATGCCATTACTGGTGATGGCGATGGAGTACAGCTGGTTGCCAGTGGCAGGAAGGCCCTTTGCGCGCACGGTGATCTGTACAGCATTCAAAAGAAAGCATTTATCCCAGCAGCATGTCACAGTGTATCATGGATTGTCATTACAGTGTATGCATCGCTCATGACGTATATAGTGTGAGCAATAAATGATTTACCTTCCAGGCCCCTTTCTCTGGCTTATTGATGAAGATTTGCTCGTTGACGTTGACTTGGTCAGGACCGCTTCCACCATTGCCATAGTAACTGGAACGCCCGCCCGCCCCAGCACCACGCGTCACCGCATATACCATACCATACCGTCCATCCATTCATTCACATAACCAGCCACATAAACATCAAACGAAGAAGTATTACTTTTACATGGTTGAATACATCATGATATGCATATTTAATGGAGATAAAATACTTTATCGATAGCCATACATACTCTTACATTTTCCCCGAGGGAGCTTCAGCGATGAGGTCCAGATTGTTGAGCAGAGCTGCGCTGGTGGTGCCGGCTACATTGGGAGGGTCATACCAAGCTACTGTGGCGCGCAGGGGCTTGGTTTTCTTAACATTGACAGCGTAGGTTACCTCCGAGTTCTCTTTGAGGTTCACCAGGTCTTCAACGAATAGTTCAAAACTGAAGAGTGCACAGACCCGGGCCATCCATTTCAAGCAGAGTGGTGCAGAGACAGGCGTAGAGCACAGAGAAGGGGGACAGAGGACTCAAAACAACAGGTTCGGTGGAATGGTTTTAGTCGTTATATGCAAATCATTGTCTTTGCAGCTACCAAGTTTAACATTAGGTTAGTGTGCAATCTGCTGCCTGCTTACTTTGTATACACGTCTGCCAGTGGCAGCGCATTAGAGAAGGTCACCCGTCCAAAGCCCTGCATGAAGTCTGGCGTGGCGCCTAATGGGACGTCACTGCTACCTCCGCCGTGGTAGAGGGTCATCGCGGTGCCTGAGTGCATGAGAAGCGCCTTCACCAGTACACCACTGGGTACGAAGCTCTTGCAGAAGCGGTAGGAGGAGCGACACACCGCGCGCCAGAACAGCTGGTCTGGGTCTTGGAAGTACTGGCGAATCAGAAGTGCGGCACCTGCTGCTGCGGGGCAGGCCATTGACGTGCCTGGGAGTTGTGGCGTTGGCAGCAAGAATGCCACAGTGGAGGAGATTTGAGTGAGTTTGAAAGGTGGTTGGGTGGTTTTGGCTATTAGGGTGGGTTTCATGCGTGAATGCAACAGGCTGTGTGAGTGAGTGTGAGTGTGAGTGGTGCTGGCGGGGTGTGTCTGAGAGGGGTGGTTGTGGTGGTATGAGTAGATATACAAAAAATGCCGTGCAATAATAATGGACCGTACGTACCTGTCATGGACACCGTTTCGCAGGTCTGGCCATCTTTACCGCTGGACAGCGCTGACACCAGCGAATCACCTGGTGCCACAATATCCGGCTTGATCCTGCACATTCCACACACAGAAAGGATGGAATAATACCCACGCATTTATATATATAAACACATATTCATGATGGAGCTGCTACACAAAAGCCTAAGGAGGAGAGATATGGTTGGCAGAAAACAAGGGACGGTATGGATGGAGCGAGTGGTTTGGAATGAGGGAGGAATTAACGTAAGTAAGCGTCACAAGATGTACCTATTATCGTAAGTTGGTCCCTTGGAGGAGTAGAAGGCCACGTAATCGATATTGGGCCCGCCTAGCGTGCTCTCTCCGGAAGCAACAGCCACGCTGTTCTTCGCACTGGCTTGGATGGTCAGTGTTCCATCCCCAGTTGTTGTGCTGCTGCCTGCGTTGCCCGCCGCAAAGAAAATGATCGAATCCTGGTTGTAAAGTTTATTTAACCAAAAGGTGATTTCAGAGTAGAAGACGCATTCGAATTCAAAGCCAAGATTGAGGTATAATCATCAATGCGTAGTATACTGTAGTGTCTATAAATATCACGAGTATCAGTTTTCGGTCCTATTATCGCTGTGCCTCTGACTACTGCGATCGGTATTTCTAATTCCACTGCTATCTACCGCTTCTACTATTGCTTCTACCCCTGCTGTGTGGAGCAGCGACTCCGTCATAACTCACCATGTTGTCATGCAGAAACGTGTCGGTGCTCTGTCCATCGTAGTACTTCGCTCCATTCGAATAGTAGCTACCCCAGGAGTTGGAGTTCACGCGTGCACCTGCTGCGTATGCAGGCCCATACAGCTGCGCGGTGGAGGGAATGCACAGCCCCGTCCCAGGCTTACCAAGATCCACGAAAGACAGCTTGCCATCCGGGGCTACGCCGTCATACTTTCCATCTACACAGTGCAGGGGAAGGGGTGGAGAATGGAGGTGGGATGGGGGATGAGGGTGTATTGAGATTGTTGGGGATCAGCATGGGCGAGGGGCGAGGATGAGTGATGGTAAAGCAGGCAAGGGACGAGGACAGGCAAGCAGGCAGGCAGGGGAAGGGGTGGAGAATGGAGGTGGGATGGGGGATGAGGGTGTATTGAGATTGTTGGGGATCAGCATGGGCGAGGGGCGAGGATGAGTGATGGTAAAGCAGGCAAGGGACGAGGACAGGCAAGCAGGCAGGCAGGGGAAGGGGTGGAGAATGGAGGTGGGATGGGGGATGAGGGTGTATTGAGATTGTTGGGGATCAGCATGGGCGAGGGGCGAGGATGAGTGATGGTAAAGCAGGCAAGGGACGAGGACAGGCAAGCAGGCAGGCAGGGGAAGGGGTGGAGAATGGAGGTGGGATGGGGGATGAGGGTGTATTGAGATTGTTGGGGATCAGCATGGGCGAGGGGCGAGGATGAGTGATGGTAAAGCAGGCAAGGGACGAGGACAGGCAAGCAGGCAGGTAAGCAGACAGGCAGGGGTGGGGAGGAGAAGAGGGGGAAAACAATCCAGTGCGCAATGTGGGTGAGAATAATGCTTGCGTGTATTCTCACCTCCTTTTGTTATGTCTGCTCCTTTGATGCTTCCCACGGCAGTGCCGCTGACGTGGGTGCCGTGTCCGGCGTATTCATCATCCGTGTCGCCGCAGCCATTGTACGTGTACTGAACCACTTTCCTGAAGACAGAGAGAGAGACAATAACCATCAGTTGGGTAATATTAGGGATTAGGTGGTGTCGTTGAGTGACAGCAATACTGCTGTGAGCACAATCCTGGCGGTATTTTGGCTCTACTCGACGCCACGGCAGCTCGTCATCGTAGCAGTATATTGTGTGACAGAAGGCTATATACTGTAGGCAGATGGATAAGTGCTTGCACGCAAACCTTTATACACCCACAATGTACTTCAAGATATTACATTATGGTGCACAGGATTGCCACCGTACGAGTACCTGTACGAAAGGTCATACTTGGGCTTGTCGAGGTCTGTAGCAGGCACCATGCCCTTCGAGTCGTAGAAGTAGCACGACTCTCGGTCCACCCCGGTGTCCGCCACGGAGACGATCTCGCCACTGCCCGTGAGGCCCTTATCAGTGTACGGGGATGCACTTAGGGCAGAGGCCGCCTCTGCGCTCTGCTGGATGCTGCGCGCGCGGTAGTTCAGTAGCTCCACTCTGCACCAGAGCAGATCAGAGTAGAGCAGATCATGGTAGAGATATGCATTCAGCGGAGGGAGAGAAGAGGGTAGGGGTAGGGGTAGGGGTTGGGGTTGGGGTGGGGAATGGGAGGGAAGATGGGTTATTTGTCATACATAACATAGAACGGTAAGGGTAGCACTCGGCATCAGGTGTGTGATAGCAGCAAGTCCGGCTGCAGTGGAAGGCAGTGCTGTGGTGTGGGGGGCACGATTATAGAGATGGCTGTAGTACGAGCATTTTCACCCAATTCCCTTTTCACCGATAGGCGCTGGAGCTAAAGCTTTCCAAACAGTTATTATTCGACATCCTTGCCGCACTGGTCTGAACTTACGGTTGCACTATAGCGATGTGGTTGACGGAGGGTTCAACGGCGAGCACAGCGGCTAGGTAAGCTAGACAGGCAGACACGTGGATGTGGTCTTCCAGCTCGAGGAGGCGGCGCAGCGGCATGTGCAGTCGCCCCTACACTCAGTGCCAAGCCACCAATCACCAACATAGAAGCATAGGAGCAGGGGGGCAACAGGATATACATGTTGATGGTATGAACATGGGGTTTTGTCCATGGTATGTTGTAAATTGAAAAATATTTACCATCGAATGCGATGCATAATAAAATTCCCTTTTTTAAAAAATATATAATTTTATTCTTTTTTTGTATTTTGAATGTAGCATTGCATCGACCATGTGTAGAACTTACGCTGGAGATGGAGGCTTCTTGCGCGATGTACTCAAATTGGCAGAAATCAGCACCATGTTCCGCCCTATCTTCACTGCCTCCTCGAGCAGAAGTGAAGAAAAGCTCTTCGTAGTCGTTGGCTGCCACAGACCACTGCTTAGCGCGCTGAGCATCTTGCTCCAATGACTCTACTGCCTGCTCAGATAGAGCTCCCACTCTTACTTCGCCCTCCTCTTCACGTTGGTGCTGCTGGAAGTCCGAGGCAAACAGTGCTTCATTGAAGAAGTCAGTTGTGGAGGGGCTTGTCCAGAAAAAAGACTCAAAGACGGCACGGTCGAAAGTATGACTCAAACGCTGCAGCAGCTCTCTGAAGTGGCTCTCCTCCTCAGGTGTTACGAGCTCTACCCTGGGGTAGAATGAGTCAGCAGCAGGTGCGCTGAAGTTGCTCCGAGGGTTGTTACTTGGATAGGCAGCGCTGCGGATTTTACGAGTAGTTTGGCCTTGAGTTTCCTCCACATCTTGGTCTTTTTCTTCGTGGCTTTTTGGCTCCAGCAACGCCTCAGATCGAAAGAAGACATTGAGCGCTCTGTCGGTGGTGCTTATGGGCTGCTCTTGGAGTTTCTGACTTGCTGCTACACCTTCAACTAGTTCATATGTAGAACCATGTAGCTTAAGGGCAGTCGGGAAAGCGGCATAAAATTGGAAGTCATCGGGACCGGGCTGCAGGCCATTAGCATCTTCATCATTCATTGTGCCACCTAGCTCCCCGGGCAGATTGCGCAAGAGTAGGAAGCAGATCTCATCAGCGGAAGCATCCACCCGAATTGGTTGAACCCCCTTCACAGATTCCGCCCGAACTCGAAATGCTTCAGGTCGATCAATGCATATGGAATAGGCATTTACCACCGTATCCGAATGGGAATCCATTCCCCATATCAACAAATAGATGTTAATGTCATTAGAGTTAATTTTCATGAAGAGAATTTGTGACAAGTAAATATAACACTGCTTTGCTAGTGCACATTTTCAAATGGGGAATATTTTACCGATGTCAAGTCCCGCATCATATCCAGCACAACCCAAAGCTAAAGATACTTCGCCGGGGGGAAATTTCGAAGTAATATCATGAGCAAACTCTAGCGTTAGCGGAGAATGAAAAGTATCTTGTAGATGATTCTCTGAGAAGACACTCCTGTACTTGCTCCACAATTCTGAAGCGAGTTGAGGAGACCATATCGTGGGGAAACCACTGACAGCCCCGCAAACAAGCGCGAATGATGCGATCAGTACCTGCGGTGAAATGTTCATCATCTTTATGCATACAGTTGATGCTTGATTTGATTTTTCCCGATAGAATCCAATATGCAGAGTATTTGATGAGTACGCAGGATTGCAGGCAAGATTATACTGCTTTGATTGAAATGCTTGAAATTTTACTTCTTGGCTGAATTTGAAATTTGAAATTTTGCAAGATCTTCAACAGACACTTTTGCGCATGATTGAATAAATACTAATCCCTTGATTTCTGCCACCCAAGTCATTCAAGCCCTAAACTTTACTTCGAAGTACGTTTTAATTTATTCTTTCTCCTTCCTGTTAAGCACTTTACAAAAAGGATAATAGAACGTTCTAACACACAACTGTAAAACTGAATCATGGACCACCTGCACGTAGAAAACATCTAGTGTCAGCGAAAGTTAGTAATTCCATCGTTATCATTGTTCCCAACTCTCAGCCGTAGCGATATTCTAAGCAGGTCGCTTACTCAGCACTCTTGGGAGGGTGGAAGTGGAACTTCTGGGCACCAGTGATGTCCATGACGATGTCGAACAGCAAGAACTGGCCTGCAGTTAGGGTACCGATCATGACGCAACGAGCACCCAGGCCTACTGTGCAGAGCTTAACGAAGCCGATCTCGCTTGCGATTCTGCCCAGTCTCACCATGATGGAGCCCTCACCACCTGCACCAGCCTTGTTTACCTTGGAAAGCAGAGTATCCGCGGGATGAGAAATAATAGCAGCTGCTACACCAGCAACAACACCAGATGCGAGAGATACAGCTAGCTTGGCACCACCAGTAAGATCAGCAAGGGGTGCGCCCCCCATGACCGGGGCCATCTTCTCAGCAGCCTCACCCTGCACAGCAAACTTAGCCATAGTGTAGGGAACCTGCTTCATCAGGATAGGACCAAAACCAGAGTAGAAGCCTCTAATGACACCCTCCTCCTTCATAAGGCGGGCTGCACCATCAGCTAGCCCGCTGGCAAACTTGGGGTCAGACACCAGACGGATGCGCGTAGCCTCGAGGGGGCACAGGAAGATATCTGCAATGAACTCAGCCATTGCAGCCGACGCCAGGTAGATGCCAGTTTTGTTATTCCAGGCAGCCTCCTCGCCAATTGATTGGGCAATGTTAATCTTAAAAAATTCAACACCACCAAACTTGAACCAGCCTGCGAATACGCAAGAAAATTACCAATATCAATGTAAATCTAAAACATTGATAATACTATAAATATACATAAAATCAGAATATTATCTAAAGGCAGAGTGATCTCGTTACTGATCAAATTTTAATTCATAAAAAAACCGACCTTGTACAAAATAACCCACAACAGTTGGGCCCAGACCAGTGGCTAGACCAGCCATGCCTTCGGCCTCAATGACCTGCTTAAATCCACCAATCAACCCTCTGTTGTAGGTAACGGGATCAAGCTGGATCCGAGTCTTGACAACATCGACGGGGCAAAGAGCACCGTGTGTAATTGCACAGCAGATACCACCTGCAAGAGCGCCCTTTAGGTAGTAGCTAAGATCATATTTCGTATCGCCAGAGGCAGCAATCATGCCGTTCTGGGGGCGAGAGAAATGCTTCGCCTCCAAAGTGGAGAGGAGGGCCGACTTCGGCAGTGTAAGGCACGAAAAAGTGGGAGCCATTTTAAAGTGGTTAAGGGCGAAACAGGGTGCTAAGAACGAACTAATAATGAAAGAGACGGCTTTTGGAACCTGTTTGCAAAGCTTTCCTGGCTTTCCATTTGGGCATGTCAAAACGACCATAATAATTTTTGAGTGGTCCGGACATTGAGTGGTCCCGACGGTATATTTATTGACATTGTAATTTTAATATTTAGTATTAAAACGCATAAAATATACCAGCTACTTTTGTCGATTGTGTATTGGTCATTATCGGTCAACAATGATAAAAGTACAGTAGGTTATATGCGTTTCTAATTATGACCCGATAATTATTATCGGATAATAACAATTACATTTATCCAAGCAGACAATGGAGTAGTATATTGGTCAAAGTATTAAATAAGATTGATCTGAAGCCGAGACGTGATTTTATATCTAACTTCTTCGATTTTTTCTCGATTATTATTATTATTATTATTATAATAATGATATCGTTCCTCCACCGGTAAGTTTAATATGTTATTGTAAACGCCAATGCTTCGTTGATGGGTTGCAAGCTTATGTTAAAACCGAATCAGGCTTTTAAAACACTACTGGTAAAAGACATCCCTCCAACACCGTGTCATGCTGTGACAGCATTCAGCGATGCTTATGCTTTTCTCGAAAATAGTCGGTATATTGATGATTCGTCACGATATATGATTTACTACATATACCAACAATCTTCGAATTCCCCGTACTTTTATAATCTCCGCCTTCTTCTACTTTTGCACCAGCTGCTGGGTCAACCGGCATCCCATTCTCCCACTGGGCAGCACATGCGATCTCCAGTTCAGCATTTACCGTTTGTAGCCTCTGTAACCGCAGCTCTAGCAATTCTATCGATGGGTCTAGGAGCTTTGCCTCTGCCACAGCGCGGCATGCATCGCGCCACTGTATATTGAACTTCTCCACAAAATATCGATAGAGCTTATTGTCAACATAGTTTGTATCATACAAAGCTTTTCGGAGACTCTCATCTGGATATACATAATCTGTTTTGTCCTTTACGTTAACACGCGCATAATATAACTCCTCCAATGTGATGTTGAGCAGGTGCCCCAAAAGTATTATGCCTTTGTCAAACTCATCAGTGATCATGATCAGGTCCATGGATTTGTCGATAGCGCTTATGAAAAGGTCAATGCGATCATCGTTTCGATCAAACTGTGTTGTTCTGGAGGGAGAATTATAAAAATACCATCCAAGGTCTGTAGCCATGCTATTCAGAAAACGTGCTGTCTTTTTATCAAATCCAACATGCGTTATGCTATTCATCCACGAGATCTGTTCGGCGAAAGAAATATTTTGGGACATGCCATCAACTTTAAAGTCATTGTACGCCTGCATGGTTTGGTTCCACGGGTCATTTAAAATGGCGAAGTAAAAATTGGGCGTGCCAGTCTTTTTCAAGTAGTTGCTCATGCTTCCAGGATTAAAAATCGCTCGTTCAATGATCATATCGACCGAATGAGACGGGTAATTAGCAGCACCAGGAAACTTATCCGGCCAACCAAGCTGATAATAACCTTCAGACGGGTGCATAGAAATAAGATCCCGGATATCAGCCATGCGGTCGAACATATTCGTTACAGTTTCGCTTCCTGTCTTGTGGACTTTGGCGAACACAATGGGGGGTAATTGCTGGATGGTTGTGCTGGTACGGAACTCTAAACTTTCGCGGAAAAAAAAGTATTCTGCACCACCTAAAACATTTATCGACTTGACAAACCCGTTCTGTAATGCTCGTGTAGCCTGCTGGGAAGAGTCATTATAGAAGAGTTTTCTATAGCCTATAGCGTGACTGTGAAAATGAAGGTAAAATCCAACGATAATGAGGAATATATTTGATCTAAGGCACGACATAATATTGTATATTCACCGCTACGACGAAGAGTTTAAAAATATCAGCAGCGAGCTATCATAACTCCTTAGTGTCAAATACGTCAAAACATCGGTCTCAATAATTGATGGCGATAACTTTGAAACAGTTATTCATAAAAATCACGCAGTTGTGGTCGACTCGTCATAATATCACCGCCTAATAATAATTTGTAAGGTATCCCAAATAATGTATCAATTAAATTTTGTAAGGTGTCCCAGGTTTTTAACGATAGTGGGAACCTGGGAACCTGGGAACCTGGGAATCTGGGAATCTGGAAATGATGATGCGGCATGCCCTGTGGGATGCAAAGGATGCCAATTTGGCAGCCTCTAAGTTGTCGTACTGTACTGTAAGTACTCGTAACACTACGATAACTCACCCAGTACAAGAAGTTCATGACTCATCCGGAAAAACGTGCTTTCGTAGTCTTCCGTTTCGTTATCATACTATCCCCATATCGTTGCGCGAAGTCTAACCTGTCAAAGAAACAATTGTCAGTACAATGAATCGCTATTCGAATATCATCACCACACTTCTTTTGGTGCTGTGTAAAGAAACCCATTCGCGTTTCATGGGACACTCACTCTTGTCTAGATTAATATCTGGTGATAGGGACGAGGAAGTGGGCCGGGGTGTGTTCTTCTCCAGCTACTTAGCGCATCAAGACCAGAACGTGGTGGAGCACATTGAAACATTTGGGTCAGAATATTATTATCGCACGGCAGATGATGAACACCAGTTCGTTGACCAACTGACCGAAGAGCTCACGATTTTAAGCAGAAAGCCCGAAGTAATTAAAACTGCCACCCCACTAATTGCTGCTATCAGGGTCGTAAGGATATCGATCTCCAGGGCTACTGGTACCACACCAGCAGATATTTTATCCCGATCCATGATCCGTTTAGATGGCAACGGAACAAGTGCAGTGAGTAATCCCTTGATATTGGACCTTTCTGCCAATCATATAGACGGCAAAAGTTCTCGAAAAATTTGCTCACTATTACTCCGCCTAAGCAGCTTAGACACATTGGTGCTAGATTTTTGCAAGCTTCAATTTGGTACAGATGCTGCGAGTACACGATGCATAGCGCAGTCTTTAAGGCGCCATATGAACATAAGAAGCTTATTTATATCTGGATGTGGACTGGATGTCCTATAATGTACCTGCTGAAAGTTAACAAAAACATATCGGCACTTGATGTAAGCAGTAATTCCATGACTACACTTGGACTGAATAGTCTGCTAGCATCAGTGGTGAGCCACAAAGATGCTACGATCCATACAAGCGGTCGCGGCAGCAGATATAATGAAAAGCTAACTAGCCCGTCTGTGCTACAGAGGCGAAGCACAGCGAGGAGCACAAATGCTGTTATTGTTGATTCTTCGATACCTTCCGGTAATATAGGCAGAAATCACAGAGCATTGGCAAAGAGACGAAACGTAAAGAGGGGAAAGCGCGGTATAGAAGATGATACGGCTTCTATTAGATCAAGCAGGAAGAACAGAATTGATACCAATGGTACGAGTAGCCATAGGGGGTCCACTTCTTTCCCCAACTCCACCATTACTAGCTTCAGCACACCCTTCGCTACGGCTAAGAGCAGCAGTACAGAGAACCATTCCAATGAATTTGCAGAACTGTGTGGTATTACAGCAGCAACAGGTGCTGTAGGCAGCAGTAGTGGCAACGGCATCGAGTTCTTAGATGTGTCTTATAATAACATTGGGGATGGAGGGGTGGAACTACTGGCTATTGCTATTGAACGGGGCCACCTGCCACGCCTGCGGTATCTGGGACTCAAACAGGTTCGCTCCTATCACGCCATATTGTCCGATACTTTGCTGAATTCATTTCTATTTGTTTCCTTTCCAAATGTACTATTTCTGTATATCTATCATGTTCTTTCGTTATTCGTCATCATCATCATCATCATCATCATCATCACCACCACCACCTTCACCACCACCACCATCATCATTATCATCATCATCATTATTATTATTATTATTATTATCATTATCATCATCATCATCATCATCATCATCTACTGTTGCCGCGCTTTAGTCGTCTTGCACGGCGTCTATATTTTCTCCAACTTATTCTTTCGCCAACCTCCACCCGATACCCCTACACTGTATGGTGATTCAATATGTATATTGTGGGGCGATCTTTCGCGGTGAGCAGGTAGGAGCAAGTCGACTATCTATTGAGCGCCTGCTGCGGGCAGTTGCTGCAGCGGGGCCTCTCACCAGCCTGCGCTGCATCGATCTCTCCGGAAACTGTATCCTCTTCCCAGATGGTGTTGAGGATGCTACTGGGGCGAAGAAGCGCTATCACAGCAGCAGCAGGGGTAGTAGTGGCAGTAGCTCAAGTAGCGTAGTCAGCAGTAGCTACATAGGAAAAGTAATGTCGAAAGGCGCAAAAAAACTGGGGAGAATATTGCCAACATCAGTATCCAGCGCGGTAATAAATCGATTTGGCTTGTCTTCTGCCCAAACAGCAAACGATGTTCATAAAATAACCGTACCTATTGCTGCTGTTGCTGTTGAGCAAGGCGTGAGATCCAGAGCGAGTCGAGGGGCAGGGGATAGAGGTTCAATAAGAGGAAAGACGAAATCAGTGGCTAGTAATATGAGATCTGTTAATCTGAGGTCGAGGTCGAGGCCGATGTCATCAGTATCTAGAGCAAGAAGTAGTCGTGTTGGTCGAAGTGGTGGAAGTGGTGTTGGTGTTGGTGGTGTTGGTGGTGTTGGTGGTGTTGGTGGTGTTGGTGGTGTTGGTGGTGTTGGTGGTGTTGGTGGTGTTGGTGGTGTTGGTGGTGTTGGTGGTGTTGGTGGTGTTGGTGGTGTTGGTGGTGTTGGTGGTGTTGGTGGTGTTGGTGGTGTTGGTGGTGCCACAGAGGTGCAAAGTTTTGCTCTCGCCCTTTGCAATGCTTTTGCGGGCTGTAGTACGCTTTCCGCAGTTGGTCTCAGCAAAGTGGGACTAACGGATAACTTTTGTGATGAATTTATCCGAGTTTGCCGAACTAGTATTCCGGAAGAGGAAACCCAGCCAAGTCAATCTGCAAGCCGTGGTAGTAGTGGCAGCAGTGGCAGCAGTGGCAGCAGTGGCAGCAGTGGCAGCAGTGGCAGCAGTGGCAGCAGTGGTAGTGGTAGCAGTGATGTAGCTGATGCAACTGCCTTGCAGAGACGAATATCTTTTCATTTAGACGTCTCTTTGAATAACCTATCTGCTTCAACATTAGACAAGCTCGGAATGGTTGCGCAAGTGCTGTGATTCTAATATTCATATATTTGCCTCATTAATTTACTACTCGAATGTTTAACTTACTTTGAAAGTATGAAGATTACGCGAAAGCCAGGCGCCTGGATTTTATCCAGTAGGGAATATAGATACCAGTACCGCCTAAACTACCATGTTTCAAACAGGCCATTACGCGAAAGCCAGGCGCCTAGATTTTATCCAGTAGGGAATATAGATACCAGTACCGCCTAAGCTCCATGTTTCAAACAGGCCATTACGCGAAAGCCAGGCGCCTAGATTTTATCCAGTAGGGAATATAGAAACCAGTACCGCCTAAACTCCATGTTTCAAACAGGCCAAGTTGTATAGAGTAGAATATCGAACCTAACAATACAATACATATTCCATCATGATAATCATGCGTGGTTTGACCCGTTGAAGCGTAACATCACTGTACAATACAAACACAGTCCCTTTCCTTCACTATCATAGAAGTACTGTACAGATCGCATTGAATTATTTGACCTCATTAGTTAGTAGTGCCCCTCCTGCTGCTTTGTTTTTGCTTTTGTTCTAACAAAGACATTTCTGACTTCCTCATACTATCATAAACTCATCCCCAGCAGGAAGGCCTGTGGACCAACCAACAACTATATTGCAGACTGATCTGTAATGACACTACTTCCATACCTTCAGTGCAAACGCGGGGGTCAGTCCCCCTCCCCAACCCCAATGCTGAGACTGCACTCATCTCTATACGGTGCTGCTACTGCTATCTGTCCCACGAACAGCACGCCTACATATGCACAACTGCCAGAGGGGAATCATATATACTTATCTGTTCCAAGGATGTGTAATAAAGCGCAGAGTTATTTAGGTAATTACTAAAAAGTATAAATATAAGATTTATTTTACATCTTTGAACAAAAATCCGGACAAGGCCCACCCTTGCTAGCGCCCTCATCGCCCATTTCAACTTACAAATACACGCATAGTCTATACACATGGATGGAAAGACTGCGTTGTGACTAATGCTGTTGACTTCCAGAGGAACCGTAACGGTACTCTGTCATACCACTTTGGTACTGTTCTTCACTATACTTTGAACAAACAAACACACAACACGAAAGCAGAAAGTCGCGCTCAACAACTTCCACAAATACAACCACATACGGAGTGTACTGCACTGGATCTACATACCCTACATAACTTCAGAATTGACCCATATGATCCTGCGTTATCACTCTCAACTTAGATAGTCGCCGCCAGGTCAGCAACCCGTCGTTGAAGGCCTACTTTTCCAGTCTTTTTGAGGCTGACTCCACGCAAACTCTTTACAGACTGTGTTTTCATTTGGTACGGACGTTGATATGCGATGCCATGGAGGGGCGAAGACGTCCGTTTCATTTGCCGCATAGTGGACAGGTACATTTGGCGCTGAATCTGAGAAATGCGATCTACATCAGACCGTTGTAGCTCGCTGTAGCCTGTGCCTACTCTGTCACTACCTGCGCTGCGAGGATTTGAAGTAGTAGTAGCAGCAGCAGCAGTAGTAGTAGAAGAAGAAGAAGAAGAAGTAGCGGGATCGGCCCCTAAATCATTGATGCTGCTGTTATCTGGGTCTCTATTACTGCTGGTGGCGATGCGATTGCTGCTAAGTACGCGTCCAGCAGTGTTGGTCAATCGAGACGATGTTGTATTCTTCCCACCCGTGCCATTAGTTCTGGTGGAACTGAAACCAGCGCTGCCTGATCTATTAGAGCTATCAGATGCCGTCGAAGGTGTCAATACGTAATCCTCTTCTTTCATCATAATAGTTTTGTGAACAGTTCGCCGAAGAGTATCGTAACCAAATGGCTTAGATTCAAGCTCCGAGCTTCCTCGCAAGCCTCCCCATTTCGGTGGAGATGTGAACATTTTCGTCTTCTCTAGTTCAAATGCCTCATCTTTCATTTTCGAGAAAGAATTGATATCTATCGTCCATGGTCTGAGAACTTCATTGTTGAGCAATGAAACATCAATAACCTTGGGTTTCCTCGTCTCTTCAAGATCCACGCCAATATTGTTCTTTTTCTTTTTCTGGTTCGGAGAAGCGTTCATATTCGCAGTGCTAAAAGGAGAAAGTTTTTGATCTAATAAAGACCAATATTATTTTCTTATTCACTGCAGTGACAAGTGAAAAATTTATATCGTTCAATGGGGTTTGACAGGCCGATGGGAAAGATATCCTTCCATAATGACGTAAAATTAACCACTTCAATGGTGTATTTCCTGGAAGAATAATTGTCAATCTACCAAGTTTCTCATGATCAACAATATTTGTAAGACCTAAACGATGCCAACCACGATTCTGGGATTCCGGCGGGATTCTAAAAAAAGATCCGAAACTTACGGAGCGTGCTGTTTGTCCATGCGTGCTGTTTTTCACTCGTAAATATTGCTACTTTATGATACCGTTATACCAAGTAGATCTTAACAGCAGTATAGTTGTACTTAGCGTCACTAAGTGACGCTTAGTACAACTATACTGCGCCACGATAAGTGCAACAGCGGCAAGATAACTATATTACATGGTGATTCGAAGTACGAAATACTATGGTATGCCACAGCCAGTGTGATGGCCACCAAAGCAACATCCTGACGAGCTTCAAAATGATTGGGCAGCCTTGCTAGCTTTAGAAACCATGCTTAGGCGCTTTCGCTCGCCACCACAGCTCGTACGAACGGAAAACGAAAGCCCGGAGGCACACGCACACGGAGTATCATGCATACAACAGGATGATCCTATTGTATGCCACAAGTGTGCTATATGAGACTATGCAAAAAGTATAACAGCCTCACAGTTGCGGGGCTCCTAAAAGCAATAATCCAACCTATGATACAATATTGGACTATAAAGTATGTGGTGGTACCTCGAGGTAGAAGTTCTGGCAAAGCAACATTAATTAATTAATTAATAGAACGATAAAACATCGAATTAATCCACTTCTTCTTGCCAGCTTGGCAAATGAGTATCCAACTGCAAGTAAGGCAAAGAAGCTGACGTCCAAATATGATTTTGCGGTGGAAATAATTGTGGTTCGTCAAGACTTCCATGACAAATTTCGTAATGCTGAGCACCCCGCACTCTTGAAAAGTATATGTGAGAGCCACAATGCCAACAGAATTTTCGCACAAACCGATCAGAAGATCGATAAGTACGAAGGTGCGATGATGCGGATGGCGATAGTCGCGATGCATTTGGTGTTGACTTCAGCGGTGATAAAGGAACATCGTTTATAATTTGAAAATCTTCCACTTTAACTGTCAGCCATGTCCCAGCGACTGATCCAGAAGCTTTTCGACACATTGCACAGTGACAATAATAGACATAGGTGGGCTCCCCTAAAATTGCATATCGAACTTTTCCACACAAACAACCGCCTGTCGCAACAGGTGTCGTCAAATCACCAGTTAGACTGGCATGTTCATTATCCATATCACAGGTATCGCTGTGCAACGGACTATACTTCGTAGTGGGGTACCAGCAATGTGTAGTGATGCAAGCTACCACTCACAATGATTGAACTTTAAACAGTTCACTTATCTGATCGCAGTATAAAATACTAATTAGTTGTTTACATGAACTGACAGCAATAGCTCTCGCAAGTGCTATCATGTCATGATACAGGTAAGTGAGGCCCCAGAGTTTGGGAACACCTGTTTGTCATTTGCTCCAACTTCGTCATTAGGCTTGGAAATGACGAGAGGACTGTATCAGGTCCCTACCGGTACTTATATCCAAGCTGATGCGTCATTCCTACGATATGACCAAAAGTTTAGTGCATACGAGTAGTGACGCCTTTTTACGAGTTAAATTTAGCAACGACTTGATCGACACCAGTAATGTACGGCTTTTAAAATTAAATATAGTTATTATATGTCAATTAAATGAACTAATACTTTGCATCATAATATTTTTGCCAAACATACGGAATTTAGCCAGCTTTTGAACTTTTAAAACTATAATTCAAAACTTAATCTATTTGAAAAAGACAGCGTAATAAATTAGCAGAACATTTTAGCATGCACCAGCTCCACGCACATGATGACCAGCCCCACAGATTCTGCGATTATGTCTGAAGTTTTGAGGCTTCATTTCATTTTGGCATTTCCTCACCTAACTATAGTGTGCTTTGAATAGTGTTTTTCTATCGGAATATTTTAAACAATTATAGCAGTAGTGCACTTGTTATTTAGGGTCTGTGTAAGAGTTGCGATGAATTTGCA
Organism: Eutreptiella sp. 'Long Island Sound 2002'; assembly: GCA_964036045.1. Classification (NCBI taxonomy): domain Eukaryota; phylum Euglenozoa; class Euglenophyceae; order Eutreptiales; family Eutreptiaceae; genus Eutreptiella; species Eutreptiella sp. 'Long Island Sound 2002'. Next base: position 1,454 of record CAXIWF010000017.1, on the reverse strand, counting down.
GCTGGTTGTGGTAATTGCAGTTGCCAGCGCATCTCTGGTTGAATGCTTCAATGCGAATAAGTTCGCTGCAATAAATGGATATTCATTGTGGCTAACAAAAAAACATGTCCAGAGGACTGCAGCTATAGGTATGGGACATTTTAATATGTTACGGAAGCACGACACCCGTATGTCAATGGCGGTTGAAGAATCGCCGTCGACGACCGAACCTGCCCCTGCATCAGCACAACAGCTTGATTTCTCAAAGTTTAATGTAGGTCAGGAATACGAAGGGACTTTAATTTCAGCCATGGCTTTTGGCATTTTTGTCGATATTTCCACCGGGGTTAATGTCCTGCTTCCCCGAAGTGTGTTATCTAGAGTTAGTTACGACAAGCTGAAGAAACTGGCAGATTCCAAATCCAAAGATCTGGTGAAGGTCCAGCTCATAGAAGTCAATGCAACAAACCAGACTCTTACTGGAAAGTACATATCTCCAAATTATCAAGACCGCGCAGATGTATCCTCTTTGGCAGATAAAGACCTTTCTGGAAAGGTGCTCAAAGCAACTGTCGTCGGCGCGCACGACTTTGGAATTTTCGTAGAATTGGACGATTATGGCGTGCAGGGGCTCGTCCCATCATCTAAACTATCATCGAAAATGAATGGCGACAAAATAAGAAAAGAATTCCCGTAAGAACTGAACACCCATTTAATATCACACTCATGTCCATGTGGCTGGTATTTGTTTTTTGAAACTTCTGTTCTTTTTCCCCATGTCAATTAGTATAAACTGATCCCTCAGGCTTCTCACCATGTTATCGATGCTGCATTCTTGCTTTGCTTGCTTGATGTATTATGGATGCTTATGATGCGGACTGGTTGGTTGATTGGTGGGTGGGTTGGTGGTTGGTTGATGGTGCAGTGTGGGGGTTGCTGTGGATGTAAAGATCGACACCGTGGACCCCGAGAACAACAAACTGGTGCTCTCAATGCGTGGTGCTAAGACTCTGCCAGCACTGAGTGCTCTTGCTGAGATACCCCACGATAAGTGGATCCAAGGTGTCGTCGAAAGTGCTACCGATTTTGGCCTTTTTGTTCGCCCTGTTGGACATGAATTCACAGGTGAGTGTAGTGATGTAGGATTGTAATTTATTCTCGAACCCCACATCTCTCTCCCCCTCTCCCCCCTCTCCCCTCTCTCCCCCCTCTCTCCCCTCTCTCCCCTCCCCTCTCCCCTCTCCCCTCTCCCCTCTCCCCTCTCCCCTCTCCCCTCTCCCCTCTCCCCTCTCCCCTCTCCCCTCTCCCCTCTCCCCTCCCCCCTCCCCCCTCCCACAGCACAGACGCACAAACATGGGTTGACAGATTCTATCTTTTGATATTTCAATTACCCTCAGGAATACCCCAGGGTTGGTTATATGAATAGCCCCCCCCCCCCCCCCCCCCGCTGAATTGTGCCTCTACTGTGCATCCCA
>CAXIWF010000016.1:0-50267 GCA_964036045.1 Eutreptiella sp. 'Long Island Sound 2002' | reverse complement strand
CTACAATTTTTTTAGAAGGTAATTTAATTTTAGCACTGTTGTATCCTTTTTGAATTATTTGTCCGAATGTTCCTGCAGCTCTTATATATTGTCCTGCTTTTGTTTTTTTTATACTTAAGTTATGAATGATAGAACCTGTTGGAATACTTTCGATGCTTGTTCTATAACCTAATTTTAATTCATTTAATTGTGCTGAATTTTTAATTAGTGAACCTGTTGATGTTAAATCAGAAGATAAATTAAAAAAGAATTCTTTTTTTTCCAATTCAAAGTTTAGGTTTATAAAAGCTTTTCTTGCAGGGTCATAGCATGTATTTACTACTATAGAATTAGTAGTTTCATTTGTAAGGATTACTTTTCGAAACAATCTTTTTTGTCGTTTACCTTTATGTCATACAGTAATATTTCCCGTTATTGAGCTTCTACCAGCTAAATTTTTGTTGCGTTGTAGAATTGTTTTTTTTACTATTTTATTGTTTTTTGCTAGTAAATTTTTTTCAATTTTAATTTTATGGCGTAAACCATTGGTGGTTGGTTTCATTTTTTTTAATTGCATAAAATCCATTTTATTTAGACCCCTTTCGTCTAATGGTTAGGACATTGCCTTTTCACGGCAAAAATATGGGTTCAATTCTCATAGGGGGTATTCACTTTATTACTGTGTATAAAGTTTTTATATTTAATTTCATAATATATGGACATTATTATTTTAAAATCTTTTATTCCAGAGATCTTTTTATCTCTTGCAATTCTTTTTCAATTGGTTTTTAATATTAAATTAATTAATAATTTAAAATATAACTTTCCTATAATTGATAAAGAAACTTTTAGTCAGACAATGTTTATTTTATTTTGTCTTTTATTACTATTTACACATTTAAAAATAGAAGGATTTTTTTCAAATTTTTTATTTGTTAATGATGAAAGTACTCGTTGTATCAAAATATTAATTACTTTGGTATGTTTATTAACGTTAAATGTTATATTACAGGCTTTCTCTTTGCAAAATATGAATTTGTTTGAATTTTTTAGCGTTTTTTTGCTTTCTTTGTTATCCTTGTTTTTATTATTATGTACATCAGATTTAATTTCGTTTTATTTAACGATTGAGATGCAGTCTTTATGTTTTTACATATTAGCTAATTTTAAAAGGGATTCTTCTTTTTCTACTGAAGCAGGGCTAAAATACTTTATTTCTGGCGCGTTTATTTCTGGATTTTTTCTTTTTGGGTGTACCTTAATTTATGGTGTGCTAGGTACATTAAATCTTAATTATATCAGTTTGTTGTTAGCTTTTCCTTTTAATTCTTTTGATATCGAGTTAAGTTATTTCCTTCAGTTTGGTATTATTTGTGTAACAGCAACTTTATTATTTAAAATAGCGTGTGCACCTTTTCATTTTTGATCTCCAGATGTTTACGATGGTGCTCCTTTGTCTTCGACAATTATTTTTTCTGTAGTGCCAAAATTATCTTTATTTTTTTTTTTAATAAAATGGATTTGTTCCATCAACATATTTTTTTTTAATATCGATACGGTTCTAATTTTTCTTGGTGTTTTTTCAACGTTTCTTGGGACTTTTTATGCTTTAAGTCAAAAGCGATTGAAAAAACTAATTATTTATAGTTCAATTGCACAGATTGGATTTTTAGTTTCAGGTTTAGCTTTAAACTCTTTAGATGGGTACACTGCTGTATTATTTTTTTTAGTGATTTATATAATAACATCAATCTTAATTTGAAGTCATTTTTCAGTTTTTTATATTTTTCAACATAATGTTTTTGCCTTCGCTAAAAAAAGATCTAGTTCACTCTTTCTTTCTAGTTTAACAAATTTTTTTCAAATAAATAGTCTTTGGGCTTTTTCATTTGTTGTTATTTTTTTTTCAATTGGCGGTATTCCTCCATTAACTGGTTTTTTGTCTAAAGCTTTTATTTTATTTGAACTTGTGAGTGCTAAACATATTTTGTCTGCTGTATTGTTAATTATAATAAGTTCGGTTTCTGCTTTTTATTATATTAGAATTGTTAAAATAATATTTTTTGAGCCTAAACAAGCTGAAAAAAGTTATGAAAAATTTCAAGTAATTTTTTATAATTCGGCACTGAATAATGTTTATCTTATTACGTCTTTTTTATTATTTTTAATCGTTGTTCTTTTTTTTTTCCCAACAACATTACTTTTAGTATGCCAATATATTGTTTTACATATTACAAATTTTTAATTAAAAAATATTATGAAATTTAATAATTTTAAAATTTTGGGAAGTGTGGTCCCTATTTTATCATATTTTCCTCAAGGTAATGAAAAAAGTATTATCTTATCTCATAATAATCTTTTGTTTTCTTTGAATTGTTTAAAGTTGCATATTAATTATCAGTATAAACTCTTATCTTGTATCTCGGGAGTGGATTTTTTAAATTTAAAATATCGTTTTGGCGTTGTTTATGATTTATTAAGTCTTACTTATAATTCGCGTTTACGTGTTAAAGTTTTTGTTAATGAAATTACGTCAGTGAATTCTATTGTTGTAATTTATCAAAATGCAAATTGATGAGAACGTGAAGTTTGAGATATGTATGGAATTTATTTTAATAATCATCCAGATTTAAGACGTATTTTAACAGATTATGGATTTGAAGGATATCCAATGAGGAAAGATTTTCCTTTGTCAGGGTATGTTGAGTTAAAGTATGACCAAAGTAAAAAAAGAATTGTTTTAGAGCCTATTCAGTTGTCTCAAGAATTTAGATCTTTTACTTTTGAAATGCCTTTATAATTTAACTAAAAAATATTATTTATGATTCTAAAAAAAAAAGAGTTAAATCGTGAGTTAAAAAATTTTACAATAAATTTTGGTCCTCAACATCCTGCAGCACATGGAGTTCTTCGTTTGATTCTTGAGCTAGATGGTGAAATTGTAAAGCGTGCTGATCCTCATATTGGTTTATTACATCGTGGTACTGAAAAATTAATTGAGTATAAAACATATTTACAAGCTCTTCCTTATTTTGATAGGTTAGACTATGTTTCAATGATGGCTCAAGAACACACTTATTCTCTTGCAATTGAAAAAATTGGGAATATTAAAGTTCCACGTCGTGCACAAGTTTTAAGAGTCATTTTTGCTGAAATTACTAGAATATTAAATCATTTGTTAGCTGTTGGTTGTCATGCTATGGATGTGGGGGCTATGACACCTTTTTTATGAGCGTTTGAAGAGCGTGAAAAACTGATGGAGTTTTATGAACGAGTTTCTGGTGCTCGAATGCATGCTGCTTATGTTCGACCAGGTGGTGTAAGCGTAGATATTCCACTAGGTTTTATAGATGATTTATATTTATTCATTAATCAGTTTAATTTACGAATTGATGAAATTGAAGAAATGTTAACTGGTAATCGAATTTGAAAAGAGCGTTTGGTTGATATAGGTGTCGTTAGTGCAAAAGATGCTGTTGAATTTGGTTTTAGTGGTGTTATGTTACGTGGCTCAGGAATTCCTTGAGATTTGAGAAAAACACAACCTTATGAGGTTTATTCTGAACTTGATTTTTCAATTCCTATTGGAAATAGTGGTGATTGTTATGATCGTTATTTAGTTCGCGTTGAAGAAATGCGCCAATCTCTTATCATTTTAGAACAGGCTATTAACTTTTTAGAATCTGGTCCAATAAAAACAAATGATTATAAAGTTTGCCCACCTTCTCGTACAGAAATGAAAACATCGATGGAAGCCGTTATTCATCATTTTAAGTTTTTCACTGAAGGTATTATATTACCTTACGGTGAAACTTATTCGGCAACAGAAGCCCCAAAAGGAGAATTCGGTGTATATTTGGTTTCTAACAACACGGATAAACCTTATCGTTGCAAAATAAAAGCACCTGGTTTTGGTCATTTACAAGCTTTAAATAATATGGCAAAAGGGCACATGATTGCCGACGTTGTTACAATTATTGGTACTCAGGATATTGTATTCGGTGAGATAGATCGTTAGTAATTAAAACAATTGAAATATATGTTATTATCTTTAATCTTTTTAACGTTATTTAGTGGTATCATTACAATTTTTTTTACAGATTCTAAAAACTTAACAGTTTTACGTGGAATTTCTTTATTAGTTTCAGGTATTGTTTTAGTTTTGTCCTGTTTAATATTAGTACAATTTGATGTAAATTGTTATTTTTTTCAATATGTTATAACATATTCAATCGGTTCAAATTTTTTGAATTTAACATATTCATTTGGTTTAGATAGTATATCTATCTTTTTTTTTGTCTTAAGTAGTTTGCTTATTTTTATTTGTATTTTGTTTATATGGAATGATCATTTATTTAAAGAATATGCTTTAAATTTATTAATCATTGAATTGTTTTTATTGATTATTTTTTCTATATTAGATTTGTTCCTTTTTTATATTTTTTTTGAAGCTATTTTAATACCAATGTATTTAATTATTGGTGTTTGGGGATCACGTGAAAGAAAAATTAGGGCTGTGTACTTATTTTTTTTTTATACTTTGTGTGGATCAATTATGATGTTGATTGGTATTTTATATATTTATAATATTACAGGTACTTTGAATTTAGAATATTTACTATATTTTAGATTTAGTCGAATCGAACAATTGATTCTTTGAATATGTTTTTTTTTATCTTTTGCTTCCAAAATTCCAATGTTTCCTTTTCATATTTGATTACCCGAAGCGCATGTAGAAGCTCCCACAGTTGGCTCTGTTTTACTTGCGGGTATTCTATTAAAACTTGGTGTTTATGGGTTTTTAAGGTTTAGTATAACATTATTTCCTGAAGCATCATTATTTTTTTCTCCTTTAGTGTATTTATTATCAACTATCGGTGTGATTTATGCATCCATGTCTGCTATTAGACAAACAGATTTAAAACGAATTATTGCTTATTCTTCTGTTGCTCATATGAATTTAGTTACAATTGGAATTTTTAGTTTTAATTTAATTGGTATTGAGGGTGCTATTTTGCAAAGTATTAGTCATGGTTTTGTCGCTGGTGGTATGTTTTTACTTATCGGTATTTTATATGATAGGTATCATTCTCGTTTTTTATATTATTATGGTGGTTTAGTACATATGATGCCTATATATACTGTTTTCTTTTTTGTTTTTACGATGGCAAATATAGCATTACCGGGAACAAGTAGTTTTGTTGGTGAATTTTTATTACTTTTAGGAATATATAAAATCAATGTTTTGGTTTGTGGTGTAAGCGCTTTGGGAGTTATTCTTTGTGGAGGTTATTCTTTATGATTGTATAATAGAATTGTTTTTGGTAATTTAAAAGTTGATTATTCTTTAAAATTTAAAGATTTAGATTATAAAGAATTTTTAGTATTATCACCTTTATTTGCATTAATATTTTTAATGGGTATTTATCCAACTTTTTTTTCATTTTTTGTTAATCTTTCGTGTTCTAATCTTGCTTTTGTAATGATTTAATTTTTTAATATATGTATAATATGAATTTCAATTCTTCTTCCGCAAGTTACTTATTAAATTATGATTTAATTTCTAAGTATAATTTGACAAGTTTATATGCTTGTCCTAAAATTCATAAAGTAAAATTTCAGGTTTCTTTAAAAAACTTCTTAGTATCTTCGAATTTTCAGAATAAAAATGATTTTAACTTAAATATTCAATTAAAATCTATATTATTTTTTTATCTAATTTTTTCAATAGTACCTTATATAAATTTTTATAGCTTTAAAAATATTAGGTCATCTAAATTTAAGGAAAACGGAGATTTTGTTGTAGAATTGACATTAACTGATAAAAAAGTAATTGATTCTTTTATTTTTAATTTATGATTGGAAAGTAAAGAAATTTTATCTTTTTCAAAATGTTTTGATAATTTAATTTATAATCAAACTTATAAAAACTGGAGTTATAATGTTAAAATTTTAGGAACTGTTTTTAAAAATGTTGATGATTATTTTAATTTTATATCAAAGGATGTTGATTTGCACAAATTACAAGTTAATCTTTGTCTTGTTTTTTCGAATTTTATTTATGGTAATAGTTTGAGCAATTTAATTAAAAATGTTTCTATTTTAAAATAAGTTTAATTTCTATAATATAAAATATATTTTGGATGAATGACTGAGTGGTTTAAGGTGTTAGTCTTGAAAACTAATGTGTTTTTATGAATACCGTGGGTTCGAATCCCACTTTATCCTTTCAAAAGTGGGCTTTTTCCCACATGATTAGCGTTTATATTATATTATTTGTTTATAATCTGAAATTTGATGACTTTTCTCATGTGTTTGTTTTTATACGATGTGATTTTTGATTTAGAGATTTATAGAGTACATTTAAAATGCTATCAAATTTTATTTAAAAGCTCTAAAATTTTTAATATATCTTATTTTTTTCTTATCAGCTAAGATATTTCTGAGTTTTTCTTATAAATTTCAGTTTTTTTTGGTTCACCTCATGCTCTTTGTATTTAACATATAATAGCTGCACTTTTGTATAGGTATGATTTATCTTTTAGTACTTTAAATTTTTTACTGAGACTCCCTACAAAGAAATGGTCAAGATTGTAGGTATTGCTTTTTGTGCGATAATGTTAGTAATTGGAATTCAAAGATTTGAAGCACGTTTAATTAAAGATCAAATAAATACATATTTTAACTTGTTCATGTAAATAGCTAAAGATTTTGATGTAAGTTCAAAAAGTTCGCAAGAATCTTTTGAATATTGAGAACTTTTGGATAATAGTGTAGGTCAACATAGTGTTTTTCACAGACCTTCTACAAATACTATTATAGACCGTGTGTATAATAGAAAAGCTGATATATGTTCGGTTAAAGAAAGTGTTGAAAGTTTTCTTGAAAGTAAATCTGGATTTACATATACTGACTTGATAAAAAACGTTTTTGAAGCTGCTGCCGAAAAAAAAAATAATTTTTCAAATGTTCTAGTTTTACAATTCATAAATTTTACTAAAATTTAAATAGTTTTTTGAAAAATTTAATTTTAGTAATAAGAAATTTTTATTTTCTTTTTATATTTCACAAAACAACAATGTTTATGTTATTTTTAATCTTATTATTACCTCTTTTAGGGTTTTCAAGCGGAAGTTTATTTGGTCGTTTTCTAGGACAACAAGGTTCTTGTTTTATTACTACATTAAGCACTTTTTCATCATTTTTACTATCTTTTTTTTTATTGTGTGATATTATAAATACGGGAAATGTTTATATTTTAACAATAAGCCCTTGGATTTATGTAGATTCATTGCAAGTTGATTGAAAATTTTGTTTTGATAGTTTAACAGCTATTATGCTAGTAATCGTTACATTTATTTCTTCTTTAGTTCATTTATATTCAACTGAATACATGGAAAATGATCCACATCTTCCACGTTTTATGTCATACTTATCATTATTTACTTTTTTTATGTTGATACTTGTAACTGCAAACAATTTTTTACAAATGTTTGTAGGTTGAGAAGGTGTTGGTGTTTCTTCTTATTTATTAATTAACTTTTGATTTACAAGAATTCAAGCTAATAAAGCTGCAATAAAAGCGATGCTAATGAATCGTATAGGTGATTTTGCCTTATTGTTAGCTATTTTTACAATTTATTTCGTTTATAACAGTTTGGATTATGATATTGTATTTTCTTTAGCACCATTAGTTTCCGATTTTAATATACTTGTTGCTAATTTTCAAATACCAGTTTTGGATTTAGTTTGTATTTTACTTTTCATTGGTGCTATGGGTAAATCTGCACAATTAGGTTTACATACTTGGTTACCTGATGCCATGGAAGGCCCAACACCGGTTTCTGCGTTAATTCATGCAGCAACTATGGTTACCGCAGGTATTTTTTTAGTTACTAGATGTTCTTATCTTTTTGAATTATCACCATTTGCTTTAAATGTTATTGTTTTAATTGGTTCGGCTACAGCATTTTTTGCTGCAACAACAGGATTATTTCAAAATGATATGAAAAAAGTTATTGCATATTCAACATGTAGTCAATTGGGTTACATGATTTTTGCTTGTGGACTATCAAGTTATGAAGTAGGTATGTTTCATTTATCAAACCATGCTTTTTTTAAAGCATTATTGTTTTTAGGAGCTGGATCTGTTATTCATGCTCTTTCTGATGAACAAGATATGAGGAAAATGGGTGGGTTAAGAAAAATTTTGCCTTTTTCATACGCTTTAACATTAATTGGTTCGTTAGCATTAATTGGTTTTCCTTTCCTTGCGGGTTTTTATTCAAAAGATGTTATTTTAGAAATAAGTTACGCGACTTATAGTATTCAAGGACATTTTTCTTTTATTTTAGGTACATTGGCTGCTTTTTGCACCGCTTTTTATTCAGTTCGTTTATTATATTTAGTTTTTTTATCAAAACCAAACGGTCATAAAAATATTATTTTAAACGCTCACGAAGGTACAATTAGAATGACATTACCTTTATTTCTTTTATCAATTTTAAGTATTTTTATTGGATATTTAACAAAAGATCTTTTTATTGGCTTTGGAACTGATTTTTGAAATGGTTCGATTTTTGTTGCACCTTTTAATTATATGTTATCTGATATTGAGTTTATTAGTGTTCAGTATAAAATATTACCTTTGCTTGTAACATTAGGGGGAGCTTTTTTATCTTATTTTTTATACAGATTTGAAATGGATCAATTTTATGCGTGGAAAAAAATTCCATCTATCAAAAAAGTTTATCATTTTTTTAATAAAAAGTGGTATTTTGACCGAATCTATAATGAGTTTATTGCCCAAAAATCCTTAGATTATGGTTACCACTATTTTTATAGAACAATTGATCGAGGTTTAATTGAAAAAATTGGTCCTTTCGGGATTGTTAATTCAATACTTTGAGTTGTGGATTATATGAAAGGTTTTCAAACAGGTTTTGTTATTCATTATTTAATTTATTTTTCATTGTTCATTTTATTGTTTTTTTTATTGTCTTTACAGCAATTTTTTTTAATTATTTGAGTAGCTTTTTTATATATTCTTTTTAATTAAAATAAATGGGTATTGTTACTTATTAAAGTTAAAAATATAAGGTAGATGTAGCTCAATAGGTTAGAGTGTCAAATTGTGGCTTTGATGGTTATGGGTTCGAGTCCCATTATTTACCCTTTTTATGAATTACTTTTGAATCAGTATGTTGTCAATATATAATTATGCGTTAAAAGTATTTTGCTTTCTATTTAAAATGATTATGCTATAAATTTTATTCTTCTGTTATTTTAAATAATACTTTATATCATTCGTGGGTTTTTGTAGTTACTTAATATTAGTAGAATCTAGAAAAATTAATATTTATTTTAAATATTTTAAGATAATGATTTCTAATTCAAAAAAAAATGCTGTTTTAAAATATTTAATTTATTTTTTTATGATTATACCCTTTTTTTCCATTAAAAAGCCTGGGGGTGTTATCTCATCTTATGCTATAGTATTACTAATATTCATGCCGAATTCAATTTTATTCTATCCTTTTGTGGATGAAAATATTAGTTATTTAGACATTGTTTTTCAATATGTATAACTATTTATTGAATCTTTTAATGTATGAAATAACTACACGAAAATTTTTTAAATTTAAAATTTGTAAATTTTTGGGTTTGAAAGAAAAGATATTTGACTCTTTTTTGAGCTCAGTTATTACACAAACCGCACTAAATGAAAGAACCATAGTACTACTTTTGTAGCTGACCTATTACTTTGTTTCGTATTTTTTATATACTTTTACCCTGGCATCCGATTTATAATATTTCAATCTGCCTTTTTTTAATCGTTAGTTCTTTTTATGAAAAATCTGGTTTGAGGTTCCCCGAATTTCTGTTTTTGGTTTCTTTACCTTTTAATATAATATTGTGAACAATTTTTGTTTTTTTTTAAGAGATACTTAAAATTTATTAAATACTATTTTTTTTTGTTGTCTGAGTAACTTTTTTTTATATTTTTTTCAATTGAAATAAATTGGTGTTGTTACTTATTAAAGTTAAAAATATATAAAAAATATAACTCAATAGGTTAGAATGTCAAATTGTGGCTTTGATGGTTATAGGTTCGAGTCTCATTATTTACTTTTTACACGAACTACCTTTGAATTGGTAAGTTATTAATATACGATTATTTGTTAAAAATATATTACTTTTTATTTAAAAATTTTTAAATAGTACTTGTCCTAAAACTGCCGTTCATATTTAGTAGTTTAGATGCTAATACCTGAATTGAAAGGACTCGAACCTTTACTATTCGTGTCAAAGACGAACGCCTTAACCCTTTGGCTACAATTCAAAATTTTTGTTTTTTAGTAAAATTAATGAGCCATATAGGATTTGAACCTATATTTGTACCGTTATGAGCGGTATGTTTTACCAGATTAAACTAAAAGCTCATGAACAAGTTCTCTATTTCATTTTTTAAATATTAGTACGTTTTACTCCATATTTAGATCTTGCTTTACGTCTATTTTTAACAGCATGAAAATCGTATTTTCCACGTATACTTTTATATTTTACACCAGGCAAATCTGGCACACGTCCACCTCTAATTAAAACAATAGAATATTGACGAAGATTATGACCTTCTCCTGGAATATATGCTTCAATTTTTCTATTATTTGATAATTTTAATTTTGCAACTTTTCTTAAAGCTGAATTCGGTTTTTTTGGTGTTCGTGTGAATACTTTCATGCAGACTCCTTTTACTTGTGGATTATTATTTAAAGCGGGTACTTTATTATATTTTAGTTTTTTTTTTCTTGTGTTTCTTTTACATAATTGATTTATTGTTGGCATATATGTTTTTATACAATAATTCCTGAGGATAAAGTTACTGTTTTTAAAAAAAGTGTATATCTAAAATATTTTGAAATAGATCCAAATATACGTGTTCCTAAAAGTTTATTTTGTTTATTTAGTAACACTACAGCATTCTCATTAAAAGCTATTGATTCAAAAAAAGGTCTTTTAATCATAGATTTTGTTCTAATAATAAGAGCTCGTGTTACTTCACCCTTTTTAACTTTTGGAATAACTTTTTTTTTTTGTCGTACACTTTTTATTGATACTGTAATGATATCGCCAACAGAAGCATATCTTCGACGATAGCCTTTTAGTACTTTAATACAACAAACTTTTTTAGCTCCAGAATTATCGATTACGTTAAGAAAAGTTCCATTTTGGATCATAAAGTAATTTTATCTAAATATGTTGTTACCAAACTGATTTTTTATAACCTGGTATTATTCCGAATTGAAGAAATTCTCTTAATTTTATTCTAGAAATATTATATGGTTTTGTTAATCCTCTAGATCTGTTATTAAAAACACAACGTCGTACCAATCTAGTTTTGTTTCCATTTTTGGCTAATAAGGTATTATCATATGGAATAAAAAATTTTTTTTTGTTCTTATTTAAAAAGTTAATGCGAACATATTTAAAAGATTTATTCTTTAATTCTTTTTTTTTTAATATTTTTCGAAGTTTTGAATCCCGAAGTTTTGAAAAAAGCATAATATATTTATTCTCAATTTAGGGCTCCAGCTTCTCACGCGTATATAAAACCTACAAGTAGTTCAATAATAAAATCCATCATTCCTCATAGACCTTCCACATTTAAAAAACTAAATGAAACACATCATGGAAAAAAGTACACAGCTTCTAAATCAAAAATGATAAATAATATTGCTACTAAGTAAAATCTAACATCAAAAACATTACGAGCATCTTCATATGGATCAAATCCACATTCATATGCTGAAACTTTTTCAACATCAGGATCAGAACTACTTAAAGCATAAGATAAAAATATAATAACAAAAGATAAGAAAATAGAAAACAATAGCAAAATTCCTATTTTTAAAGACTCATCGTAAAACAATAACATAATTTTTTTATAATTTTATATTGAAAAGAGTAGGATTCGAACCTACGTAAGAAAATATCTAATAGATTTACAGTCTACCACTTTTAACCACTCAGTCATCTTTTCATTTTCTTATCAAAAACAGAAAGAGAGGGAATCGAACCCCCAAAATTGGTTTTGGAAACCAATGCTTTACCATTAAACTATCTCTCCATAAATTTCAATTTTATATTTAAAGATTTTGGTTTGTTTAATATTAAATATTTAATAATTTGGCTATCCATATTACTTTTTATCGAAATTATAGTTTTAAAATGAGATATTTCAAATTGTTCTTTCGATTTTTTATATACATGAGGAGATTTTAGTAGTGTTATTTTTCTTTTTTTTTTTTGTAAATTAAATATTGAATAATTAATTTTTAATTTATTGAAAATATAAGTCAAAAACACAATATATACCTTTAGACTATTTTTTGAACTTGAAGTTAAAGAAAATAATAACATCTGCTTTTTTTTAATATGGTAAAAAATTAAAACAAATTAAAATACTATATGTTAACATTAAGTATGATAAAGATATTGGTAAAAAAACTTTTCAACCAAGTCCCATTAATTGATCATATCTGTAACGAGGAAGAGCTGCACGCATTCAAACAAAAAGAATAACAAAAAAGCAAATTTTTAGACTAAATCAAATAGATCCTGGTATAAAATTTAGTAATTCAATTGGTGCTAACCAGCCTCCAAAAAATAAAATAACATTAATTGAACTCATCATTAACATATTTGCATATTCACCCAAAGAAAATAAAGCAAATCCCATTGCTGAATATTCTACATTATATCCTGAGACAAGTTCTGCTTCCGCTTCAGGTAAATCAAAAGGATGCCTATTTGTTTCAGCTAAAGCAGAAGTAAAAAACATTAGAAAAAGGGGAAAAAATGGAATAACGAATCAAATATTTTTTTGATAATCTATAATATTTTGTAGATTAAATGATCCACAACAAACAACAATTGTAATCATGATAAAACCAATTGAAACTTCATATGAAACCATTTGTGCGGTAGATCTTAAAGCACCTAAAAAAGCATATTTCGAATTACTCGATCATCCAGACATTATAATTCCATAAACACCTAAAGAAGACATAGCAAATAAATATAGAATACCTATATTCAGTTCAGCTAAAATTGAATATTTATCGTAGGGTATAATAGCTCAACCCATTAAGCTAATAACAAAAGTCATAATAGGTGACAATATAAAAATCAATTGATTTGCACTACTAGGTAAAACAGTTTCTTTAACTAATAATTTAAATCCATCAGATAATGGTTGAAGTAATCCATAGGCTCCAACTACATTTGGCCCACGTCGACGTTGAATAGCACCTAAAATTTTTCTTTCTGCTAAAGTAAAATAAGCGACAGAGATCAAAAGTGGTACAATTATAATTAATATTTTGACTAATATGATAATTATAAACATAAAAATTTAATTAAATTTAGGGGAGAGAAAGGGATTCGAACCCTTGATACATAATATGTATGTCGATTTAGCAAACCAATGCTTTAAACCACTCAGCCACCTCTCCTAAAAATTACAAAAAGAGTAATTTAATACATAATTAAACTATTAGTATTATAAAAAAGAAATAACACTGTCGTAAATAAAATTACTTTTTTTGCTTATTTCATTTTTCAAAATGAAGCCTTTTAATTTTCTTCTCATTTTAATAACTTGAGAAGAACTTGTTATAGGTAATTTTAAATAGATTAAATAAAAAGTACAACTAGCGACAGTAAGTCAAAAAATTTGTACAAAAAAAGAAAAAAAATCAAATTGAGGCATATATTTTTTATATAATAATTGTATTAACCCTTTAAAACCGCGATTTGATTTATCGATATTTGACCTCGAAGGCGATAATAAAGAATTAATATTGCAAGACCGACAGCAGACTCTGCTGCTGCAATTGTTAAAACAAACAATGAAAATATTTGACCGTAAAAGTCATCTAAATAAACAGAAAATAAAATAAAATTTAAATTGATACTCAAAAGAACCAATTCAATACACATTAAAATTATTAAAATACTACGACGATTTGATATAATACCAAAAACTCCAGTTAAAAATAATAAAATGTTAGTTAACAATTGAAAAATAAACATAAAATTAAATGTTTTAAATATAAAGTGATCAAATTTACTTAAAAATATATTAAAATTTATAAATATTAGTATCTTAAAACTAAAAATTTTACAATTGTTTCATTTAAGACCTATCAACGTGATAATCTTTCACGAATTTAAAAAACTTGTTTTGAAGAAAATTTCTCACTTAGATGCTTTCAGTGATTACTTTTTATAAACATAGCTACTCGGCGATGCTTTTGACAAAACAACCGATACACCAGAGGTTTACTAAATTCGATCCTCTCGTACTAGAATTTACACTTCTCAGTTTTAAACATTTACAGCAGATAGGGACCAAACTGTCTCACGACGTTCTGAACCCAACTCATGTACCACTTTAATCGGCGAACAGCCGAACCCTTGGAACCTGCTTCAGCTCCAGGATGTGATAAGTCGACATCGAGGTGCCAAACGGTCTCGTCGATATGAACTCTCAGAAACCATCAGCCTGTTATCCCCGGCGTACCTTTTATTCGTTGAGCGATACTTTTTCCACACAAAAGTACCGGATCACTATGACCGACTAATAAATCCCTGTTCGACATGTCTGTCTTACAGTCAAGCGAATTTATGCCATTACACTCTTCAATAAAAAATTTATTTGAATTCGCCTTATGTACGCCTCCGTTACTCTTTAGGAGGCGACCGCCCCAGTCAAACTACCTTTCATAAGCTGTCTTACAAAAATTAAGTACATTTAAAATTTAAGGATGGTATTTCACGTTTGCCAATAGCTCCCATCTATTCTACACATAAAGTTTAAAAGTACAACTTAAAATCATAGTAAAGGTGCACGGGGTCTTCCCGTCTAACTGCAAAAAGCCTGCATCTTCACAGGCATTTCAAATTCACCAAGTTTGTGTTGGAGACAGCGAAGAAATCATTACACCATTCATGCAGGTCGGAACTTACCCGACAAGGAATTTCGCTACCTTTGGACCCTCAGAGTTAAAGCCGCCGTTTACTGGGGCTTAATTTCAATGCCTTAGCAAATCCATGTAACCTTACAGCACCGGGCAGGTGTCAGTCTCTATACTTCTTTTCTCAAATTAGCAGAGACCTGTGTTTTTGTTAAACAGTTGTTTCTCCCTCTTTAGTGTCAACATATTAAGGTTTCCCTAAATATGTCACTCCTTCTCCCTAAGTTACAGAGCTAGTTTGCCGAGTTCCTTCAACACAATTATCTTGAACGCCTTAGTATATTCTACCCATCTACCTGAGTCGGTTTAAGGTACGGTTTTTTGAATAGTGCTTTTTCCTGAAAATAATAAAAAACCTTTATGAGTCAATAAATAAATGATTTTTTTCTCATTTTGTCACACTAAAATACCCATTAACTTATACTTTTGTAATTTGTCTTAGGGACCGTTTTAATTTTTTTCAATATCATCAAATGTTGTATTGAAAACCTTAGATTTTCGGCGACAATGATTCATACATTGTTTCACGCTACTAATGCCAGTATGCTCGCTTCGGATATCTAGAATATTTTTTACAAAATATCTTTATTGACAAACCGAACGTTCTGCTACCAAAATTCTATTAATTCGGCTATATGTTTTAGTCTCTATACATTTTCGACGCTTTAAAACTAGATTAATGAGCTGTTACGCTTTCTCTAAAAGATGGCTGCTTCCAAGCCTACTTTATAATTGTCATTATTTTAAAACAATCTTTCCACTTAACATATGATTAAAGGCCTTATTAAATAGTCTGGGCTGTTTCCCTCTTGACAATAGACCTTCGCACCTATTATCTGACTCCACAAAAAATCAAAACATATTCGAAGTTTTTCAAAACTAAGTAAGATAAAATATCCCCCGTGCTTAAAAAGAGCTCTACCCTATTTTGAGTTATTTTTGTAGGCTATACTAAAATATATTTCGCAGAAAACCGGCTATCACTGAGTTTGATTAGCCTTTCACTCCCAACCACAAATCATCCGAGTCTTTTTCCACAGACACCGGTTCGGTCCTCCAAAAAGTGTTTCCACTATTTTTTCAACCTGTTCATAGTTAGATCACTCAGCTTCGGGTCTTATAATTTTGACTTTAAAAGCTTTGATTCAAACATCAAATTTTTTACGCATACTTGTTAAAATTAAACTTGCCAAAACTATAAACTTACTGGCCCATTATGCAAAAGGTACGCTGTCACTTTTATTTTAAAAATAAAGCTTCAACAGATTATATGTATTAAATTTTAGATTCTTTTTAACTCTAAAAAAGTTTTATTTCACCTTTCCCTTACGGTACTAGTTCACTATCGATTATTAAAGATTTAATAGACTTGAAGGTAGATCTTCAATTAATCAACAAATTTATCATAATCCGTTGTAAATATAAAAAATTTCATCTTTTCTACAGGACTATAACCTTCTATGGATGATTCAAAAAAATAGAAACTTTTTAAAGTCTATCTTGCGTTCGTTCACCACTACTAACAAGTTCTCGGTTGATTTTTTCATTAGTTAATAAAATGTTTTACTTCACTAAGTTTTTTTATTTCAAAAAATGGATTTCTCCTTTAAGTTGTTAGATTTCATAATAAACTTCAATCTACTTTTTGCAATGCACAACTTTTAAATCTCTTTAATATCTAGGCAGCCTTTTAATACACTTAAATTTAATATAGAAGTTATGTTTCCCGTTTTAACAGTATCTAATAACATCTTAAAAGATAACCGATGAATTCGTATTATGGATTCACGTTAAATTTTTAAGAATTAATTTGTAAAATGTATTAATGTAAATTTATCGCGTCGTTTAAGTAAATACAAATTAAAATACTAAAAACAAAAGCTTGGATTAAAGCAACACCTAATTCAAGACCATATACTGGAATTAAAACCAACAAAGGAACATAATGAAGAACGAATAAAAATCCGGTTTTTCCCATTAATGTGAAACCAAAACCAGCTACAACCTTTAATAAAGTATGTCCAGCCATTAAATTTGCAAATAAACGAATTGATAAACTAATTGGTTTAAAAACATAAGATATTAACTCTAAAGGTACTAACAATAAAGATAATACAAACGATGTTCCAGATGGTAAAAATAAAGAAAAAAAATGTATTCCATGTGTACGAATACAAATGATATTTATACCAATAAAGATAGCTAAACTTAAACTTAAAGTCACAATTAAATGACTTGTAATCGTAAAACTATATGGAACTAAACCAATCACATTTATTGACATTATAAAAAAGAATAAACTAAAAATTAATGGAAAAAAAAATTGACCTTTTTTATCCTTAATATTATCTGTAACCAATGACAATACCATATTGTGAATAATTTCAACAAAAGACTGCCAACGATTTGGGACTAAATAAAAAGAATTATCCGTAGGTTTAGAAAGACCTAAAAACAATACCATAGAAAAAAAAAGAATCAATGAGAAAATAATAGTTTCGTTTGTTATACTAAAATCAAAAAAACCAAAATATAACGAAACGATAGGTAAAACTTGAAATTGTTCTAAAGGACTTGTAAAAAATGACATAAAAGTTAAATGAATTTGATTTTTAAGAACCTCACCAATAAATAGTTATGAATAAAAACAACCATACAACATCAACAAAATGCCAATATCAAGCTGCAGCTTCAAAACCAAAATGATGTTCTCTTGTAAAATGATTAAAATACAATCTAAATAAACAAACAGTTAAAAAACAAGTCCCAATAATTACATGAAAACCATGAAACCCTGTTGCCATATAAAAACTTGCTCCATAAACACTATCAGAAATTGAAAAAGGGGCACTAACATATTCAAAACCTTGAAGATCCGTGAAAATAACTGCTAAAATAATTGTAACAATTAAAGATAAACAAGCTTGAAATTTTGAACCATAAACAATTGAGTGATGTGCCCATGTAACAGAAGCTCCTGAAGATAATAATAGAATAGTATTAAGTAAAGGAACTTTCCAAGGATCTAAAGTTGTAAGAAAAGCTGGGGGTCAAACACCACCAATTACTGGACTTGGATTAAAACTAGAATGAAAAAAGGCTCAAAAGAATGCAAAAAAAAACATAACTTCTGATGCAATAAACAACAACATACCCATTTTCAAACCATTTTGTACTGAATTTGTGTGTTGGCCTTCAATAGTACCCTCACGAATAATATCGCGCCACCAACAAAACATCATAAATAAAATCATACAGAATCCAAATTTTAATAAAAAGTCACCTCCATAATAACCGTGCATATAAAGTACACCGCCAAATGTTAACATAAATGCACCCATTGCTGCTACAATAGGTCAAGGACTTGGATCTACTAAATGAAAACTGTGTTTTTGACTATTTTTAACGATTGACATAATAAATATTTAATAAATTTAAATTAGGCTCAAGTAGATTTGAACTACTGACTTTACGCTTATCAGGCGTATACTCTAACCACTGAGTTATGAGCCTCGATTAATAAAACGATAAAATTTATTGTTTTTTTTTATAAAAAAACGTTTTTTCAAAGTAATTTGACCATTTCTATTAAAAAGGATTTCTTTTCCTCAAAATATATACTTTTCTTTACCCATAGTTTATCAACGAAAATGAATATTAGACCTATTTTTCAATGCTTCTTGAAAAGTACCTTTTTTTATCTGAATAACAGTTGAATATTTATTTAAAAGAATATTAGTCAACTCTGTATATAACTTATCAGATAAACTAACTTTTCTGTTATCTTTTTTAATAGATTCCAGCAATCACTTAATCTTTAAAAAAAGTTGACGCTTTGAAGTTACAGGAAATGGAATTATGTGTGTATTTTTACCTAACTTTCGTTTTTTTATCTCCAAAAAACAATGAAGACGTGAAAAAACTTTCACTAAAACTAAATCTATCGGAATATTAAGATTTTTAGATACCGATCTAAATGAATCATCCAATATTCTTTTTGCATGATTTTTTTTACCTTTCTTAGTTAAAGAACCTAATAGTTTGGAATAAATAGTTTTTTTTGAACGATTTCCTAACATTGATCTAAATTTTTTTAATGAAATGAAACAAAATTTAATCTTATATTTCGCTAAAAACAAAGAATTAAAATGATTTTTAATATAAATTTTTATTCCAGCCGCACGTTCCCGTACGACTACCTTGTTACGACTTCATCCCAGTTACAAGCTCTATAATAAGTATAACTATGCAAAAATATATGAGCAAAAATATTTCTAAAATATACTCTACACTTAAACACAATTATAATTTCAAACAAAACCTACTCCCGGCATGTGACGGGCGGTGTGTGCAAGGTCTAAGTACAAATTCACCGTAACGTGCTGATTTACGATTACTTGTGATTCCACCTTCATGTAGACGAATTGCAGTCTACAATCCGAACAAACGATAATTTTTAGAGATTTACTTTAAATCACTCTATAGTATAACTTTTTGTAATTACCATTGTAGCACGTGTGTAGCCCAGTCTATAAGGGCCATAAGGGCTTGACGTTGTTCTCACCTTCCTCTGATTTATCATCAGCAGTATTTTATAAGTAGTTATATTTTTTATAAAAAAAATATGTGCCAATATAAAAAAAGAGTTTCGCTCGTTAAAGGATTTAACCAAACACCTCACGGCACGAGCTGACGACAGCCATGCAACACCTGTATAATATTGTTATATTTTCCAATATTTAACTTTGATTACATAAAACAATCAATTACATTATATTCAAAGACTGGTAAGGTTTCGCGCGTATTATCGCATTAAACCACATGCTCCACCACTTGTGTAGACCCCCGTCAATTCCTTTGAGTTCCAATCTTGCGATCGTACTTCCCAGGCGGAATGCTTAACGTGTTAACTGTATATCAGAAAATTCCCAATATTAGCATTCATCTTTGACAGCATGGACTACCAGGGTATCTAATCCTGTTTGCTACCCATGCTTTCGTTCCTCAGCGTCAGTAAATAACCCAGATAACCGCCTTCGCCACTGGCATTCCTTCATATATCATCAAATTTTACTCTTCCATATAAAATTCTGTTATCCTCTGTTATACTCAAGTAAAAGAGTATTATGCGCATTAATAAGAAATAAACCTAATATTTTACACATAACAACAAATACAGCCTACGAACACTTTACGCCCAATCATTTTGAATAACGCTTACTCCCTTCGTATTACCGCGGCTGCTGGCACGAAGTTAGCCGGAGCTTCTTCTCTAATTACAGTCATTATCTTCATTAGTGAAAGAACTTTACAGCCGATCCACAATTAAATAGATAATCATGAATCTTTTTTGCTTTCCTCATTCACTCAATATTACTGGATCAAGCTTTCGCTCATTGTCCAATATTCCTCACTGCTGGCAAAAGCCTGGACCTTATCTCAGTTCCAGTGTGGTTGACCATCCTCTCAGACCAACTAAGGATCATCGGCTTGGTAAGCCATTACCTTACCAACAACCTAATCCTATATAAGCTTATCTTATAGCGATTTTAGATCTTTCTATATATACGATATTAAAACAATTTTAAATATTAACTATAAAAAATTTTAAGTTTATCGATACTATAAGGCAAATTCTTATATATTACTCACCTATACGCCATGTTTTTATAAAAAACATTCGACTAGCATGTGTTAAGTATATTGACAGCGTTCATTCGGAGCCAGGATCAAACTCATATTGATTTACAAATCTAAAAATAGAAATTGTGTAAAAACAATTATTAACATAAAATTCTAAAAACAAGATACATTTATATACACGAAAAAGGAACTAAAAAAATAAACTAATATTAGTCAATGGTCTACTCTTACCACAATTAAAATTTTTAAAAAAATCTTTAAATTATTTATCAATTTTAGGAAGCATATATTAGTAATAGAAAAATAAACCTCTACTTTTTTTAAATAAAACTTAAAATATTTATGTTTATTAGCACTACATAATAAATTCTTATATATGCTTTATTTTTATAAAAAATATTTAACTAAATTAACAGCATTCATTAAAAAATAAAATTAAACGACAATCAATTATTAAATTTTATTTTATTACTACAATTAAAAGTTTTAGAAAAATATTTAAATTATTTATAAAACTTTTAATATCCTTAAAATTCTATTTTTGGATAACAAAAATGTGATTTGAACCCATGACCTTCGGATTATGAGCCCGACAAGCTACTTGACTGCTTTATTTTCATAAAAAGTATTTAATTAAGCGACAATCAGTTATTAAATTTTATTTTATTACTACAATTAAAAGTTTTAGAAAAATATTTAAATTATTTATAAAACTTTTAATACCATTAAATTTTTATTTTTGGATAGAAAAAATAGGACTTGAAGCTATGATCTTAGAATTATGATCCCGACAAGCAAACCTGACTGCTTTATTTTGTTTTTTAAATCTATCTTTTAATAATTTGTGTAAAAAATTTAATTAACTTTTTTGTCTTCTAATAAAAATTTTTTTTCTTTACTCAAATTTACAAATTTTTCACGAAATTTTTGTATACTTTTTTGCATTATTTCGTGACTAAAAACTCAATTTAAGTCCACGACTTGAATCACTTTAAGTTGACTGCCCATAACTGATTTAAACGTATCAACACAATAATAATTATTCAAAGAAGTACATGCATAACACAATCCCCATGAAAAATAAAAATTATATCAATTAGTTATAATATTCGGTTCTATACTAATATTTGTTGAATAGAAGTAAAAATGAATCGTACAAACAAAAACTACTAAAAAAGATTTGATTATTATCTGTATGAATTTTTGTTTAATCAAACTTTTGGGGCACAAAATAAAATAATATTTTAACATTAAACAAAGAATTTGTATAATTACACAAATATGTTTAATAATTCACGTAAAATACTTCACTTCATTACAAATAGATATGGGGTAAAGGTAGAATTAACAAAAAAATTAAAACAAGAAAACTGAACTATTTTAGAAAAAATAAATAATTGAGATTATTTTTAATTACTTTCAAATCCTTTTTGAACGTTTTTTTGATTTTATAAACCCACGAACGAATCAAAGGACTAGAAAACCAAAATATTATAAGTAGGACTATAACTAAACCAAAATAGGTTGGGTTTAGTAATAAATACAAAATTAAAAAAAATTCGTAAATGTTTTGACATTTTTCGGACAAATTTTTTCAATATTTCATAAATTGTGCTAAACAAAATAATATAATTAAATAAACTAAATATCCCTCAAAAGTACTAATCAATGTTCTTGGTAAAATTAAAATAAACGTAATAAATATAAATGAAACAAAAAATCTTTAGAATTCAATTTCTTTTCTAGAAATAATTTTAGACCCAGTAAAAAAATTACGAAAAAGTACAAAGAATAAAATTGTATTGTTTCCATAATAAATTGTATATATGTATATTAATAGCAAAAATAGGATTTGAACCTATGACCTTCGGATTATGAGCCCGACAAGCTACCTGACTGCTTTATTTTGCCTTTTAATTTATGCTTTTACCATAAATTAAAATAGATATAATTTTTATAATCTTCTAATCTTCTCTTTTATAAAAAAGTCAACAAAGTGTCCAATCCACTTTTAATAATTAAAAATTACCAAAATTAGAAGAACTATTACGTAATGATTGTGAAGATTGATGCATCACTACTGAATTTTTTGTCATTTTATTGGTACAATAAAAATCTTCAACTGAAAATTTATTTGGATATTTTTTAACAAAATTTATACCAGCGAAATTATGAAAAGAATTCATTAAAAGAAATATAAATCTTTTATTAACTCCATCAAAATATTCTGGATTATCTATAGATTCATTTAAAAAATCTAAATATGGTAAATCTTTTCGAAAGTTAGCTTTTATATCACAGAATATGGCAGCTAGAATAGCATTAAATGATCGTGCATTAAAAAAACCACCAAACGTTTGTTGTGTTTTTTGAGGTCTCCCTTCTAGATTCATTAAATACCTTTCTTCTTCAAATTCAGTCAGTGTTGGACAAATAAATTTGGAATACATTGCAACATCAGATCCATGTGAATTCAATCAAACTAAAATAGTTTTCAGTTTCCAAAAATATTTTCTTAAAATAAATGTATCCTCTAAATCGTAAGCCATTAACATTTCAGAAGAACTTAGTCTTTTAGTATTGATATTTCTCACACTTAAAAAACGTGCACCTTCACTATTAGAAGCGTCACCGACTTGAATAATTTTTAAATTATTAAAAATAAACTTTAAATAAGAAATATACATAGAAACACTAGACACCCTACTTGATAATGAAGATCCAAGTAAAACAAGTCCTTTTTCTGCAAATAAAAAAGTTTTAGAAAAAAAAGTTGATTTACCTTCCAAAATATTTATAGAACGATTTAAATTTAAAAAAATAAAACGTGTAGAAATATTTGTATACGAATATTGCCCAAATGAAAAAACGGATAACAAGCTATTTTGACATCTTGTACGTAATCGAGCATTTATTAATGCACATTCTACTTTTGGGTTTAAAGAAATTACAAAACAAAAATCGTTTGAAGAATCTATTTCTTTTATTAAATCAGTTGAACCAGAAATATAAAAATTATTAGGTGCAAAAGTTCGACCTAGAGAATAAAAATTAATATTTTGGTAGTAACTTACAATTTTTTTTAAAAAACTAATATTTTTCAAATCTAAATCATCATTAACAACAATGCCAATAGATTTTCGAGAAATTAAAAAACTGTCAATATGATTAAATAACGATACCCATTTAGCAATTTTAAAAGAACCTTTCTTTTTTTGAAATTTAAAAAAGTCTTTTATTCTATTCGTATTATTAGAATCATAATAAAATCTAGTTTTATCAGAAATGATATGTTCATTTATATCTAAATTACTTTTTGGAAGAATCCTAAAAATCTCAGATTCTTTATAACTAACATAAATATTAGAACCTGTACTATCGGTAACATCAACACTTTCACTTAGACGTAATTCTCATGGACGTGCTTTAAAAGCAAAAGGTTTTGATGTTAATGCACCAACTGGACATAAATCAATAACATTACCGGATATCTCTGAATTGAAAAATTTAGAGATATAACTTCCAATCTCCGTAGAAGTTCCTCGATTTAAAGTACCAAGAAAATCAAGACCTGCGATTTCTGAACCAAAACGGACACAACGTGTACAGTGAATACATCGAGTCATTATTGTTTTAATAAGAGGACCACAATTTTTATCTTCTACACCGCGTTTATTAAAAAAGAAACGGCTATAATCGCTACCAAATGTTTTTGTTTGATCTTGTAAATCACATTCACCTGCTTGATCGCAAATTGGACAATCTAATGGGTGATTTAATAGTAAAGCCTCCAATACATTTTCACGAGCTTTTTTTACATACGGACTATCCGTATAAATACTAATATTCTCCGTAACTTCAGTTAAACAAGAGGCTATAGGTTTTTCTGAATTTTCAAGTTCAACAAGACACATGCGACAATTACCCGCGATCGATAATGTTTCATGATAACAAAAACGTGGAATTGTTATGCCACTATATTTACAGGCTTCTAAAATAGTAATTCCTGGCTTAACAAAAAATTTTAAATCATTAATTTTTAATGAAATCATAAATTCTTTTATACAAAGTATTTAACACAATTACATGTCAAAAATACAACACCTGTCTATATAAAAACTCACAAAGTGCTTTATAAACAACAGACTATTAAGAACGAACTCAATTAAGATGCTTTAATATCTGAAGAAAAATTTGGTAATTTTTTCACCTCTTCAGATGAATCAATACTAGTATATTCATCTAAATTAGATATCATTAAAGTTTCAATATATCCAATAGCTGGAATAAGTATTAATAAAAAAAAAAAATAAAAAGCTGTTGCTCCCATTCCTACCTCAATAAAAGGAGTTTCCACAGGTTTTTGTCCAATTCAACCAAGAATAAGAAAATCTATAACTAAAAATCAATAAGCAACACCAAAAATAGGTCTAAACTTACTACTTCTAATTTTTGAAGTATTTATAAAAGGTAATAATAATAAAATTAAGATCGCACTAACCATTGCTACAACACCACCCAATTTATCTGGAATTGAGCGTAAAATTGCATAAAAAGGCAAAAAGTACCATTCCGGAACAATATGTGGAGGTGTTACTAAAGGATTAGCAGGAATATAATTATCAGCATGACCTAAAGCATTTGGATAAAAAAATACGAAAAAAGCGAAAAATATCACTAATAATAAGAAAGAAAAAAGATCTTTTACATAAAAATATGGATAAAAAGATACGGTATCAACATTTGTATTAATTCCTAACGGATTATTTGAACCATCTTTATGTAATAAACTTAAATGAACAAGAACAAGACCTACAATTACAAATGGCATTAAATAATGTAAACTAAAAAAACGGTTTAAAGTTGCATTACTTACAGAAAATCCACCCCATAACCACTCAACAATAAAACCACCAACAAACGGAATAGCAGAAAATAAATTAGTAATTACCGTTGCTCCTCAAAAACTCATTTGACCTCAAGGAAGAACATATCCCATAAACGCAGTTGCCATCATCAATAAAAAAATAATAACTCCACTAGCCCATAATCTTTCACGTGGAAAAATATATGATCCATAATATAAACCCCTAAAAATATGACAATAAACAACTATAAAAAACATAGAAGCACCATTGGCATGTAAATAACGAATTAACCAACCATTGTTTACATCACTCATTATATGCTCAACACTTCCAAAAGCTAAATCAATATGAGGTGTATAGTGCATTGCTAAAAAAATACCGGTAATTAGTTGAATAACAAGACATAAACCTGCAGTTGAACCAAAACTTCACATATAATTCAAATTTACAGGGGTTGGATAATCAATAATATGTGAATCAACAAATGATAAAACAAAATCTTTATTTCATCTTATTATAGACATAACTATGAATAATATTAATAAAAAGTAATATACTTTTAACGTTTTTAACGAATAATTGTATATCAACAACATACCAATTTAAAGGTAGTTCAAAAAACCGAGAAAAACGGGACTCGAACCCGCGACTCTTAGCGTGACAGGCTAATACTCTAACCACTGAGCTATTTCCTCATAAAATTATTTAAACAACAGCGGATTTGAACCGCTAACTTTCTCGTTGTAAGCGAGATGCTCTACCATTGAACTAGTTGTTTAATACTTTTAAAAGTAACTTATTTAAAAAATGACAAAAAATTATCAGTACGTGATAATTGACGATTAACATGCTGACTTTCTTCAGTATTATTAAAACGTAAAGTCAAAACAATAGCTCCGATTAAAGCAATTAATAAAATTAACCCAGCAATTAAAAAACACACCAAAAAATAATTAAATAAGTACTGTCCCATTACGTCAATATTATTTAAGTTATCAAAATACATAAAAATATTATATTTTGATTCCAATAAAAAGACTTCACTTTGATAAAAAATTTTTTTTATAAATAGAAATAGTGAGAATGAAAAAAAGTAAAAAAGTGCGAAGTACAAAAATGAAAAAATACCATTATTTTTATTAGTTTGTAAATCATCTTTATTTTTAATATTTAACATCATTATTACAAAAAGAAACAATACTGCAATTGCCCCGACATAAATAATAATAAAAATTAAACCCAAAAATTCAACATTAAAGATAAATAAAATACCTGCTGCATTACAGAAGCATAAAATAAGAAATAAAACAGATTCTATAGGACTTTTTGAAAAGCACACTAAAAGACCACTTATAAACATCAACAAGCATAAAAAACTATGTAAAACAGCCATAAATTATAATAAATAATTGAAATATCGTATAAAACAAATCAAAATGATGTGATTTGAACACATGACTTCCCGTTCCCAAAACAGACACGCTACCAAACTGCGTTACATTCTGATTTATATTTTACATATATAACGAAAACAGGACTCGAACCTACAACAAACGGATTATGATTCCGCTACTCTACCAATTGAGTTATTTCGTCTTAAATAAAATATGGAGATAATCGGACTTGAACCGATAACTTCATGCATGCAAAGCACACACTCTACCAATTGAGTTATATCCCCAAAAACGAGCGGATAATGAGATTCGAACTCATACCATCTGCTTGGAAGGCAGATAATCTACCATTAATCTATACCCGCGAATTGATGATTAACTTTAAATTGTAAAATGTTCATGAACTAA
Source organism: Eutreptiella sp. 'Long Island Sound 2002' (assembly GCA_964036045.1). Taxonomy (NCBI): domain Eukaryota; phylum Euglenozoa; class Euglenophyceae; order Eutreptiales; family Eutreptiaceae; genus Eutreptiella; species Eutreptiella sp. 'Long Island Sound 2002'. The sequence continues at coordinate 22,937 of CAXIWF010000016.1, read as the reverse complement.
CAACTTAAAGTCTTCTAATATTAAAGAATTAAAATCTTTAACAATTACGATTGTTTTAGTATATTGATCTATCTCAACAAAAGAAAAAAAAGTCATATCTTTTATATACTTGTTACAGTACATGTCAAAACTAAATCTATTTCAATCAAACTTATCATAATTCAATGTAATTACATCACCGCATTTTAAGATGTAATTAGAACTAATCGATTTGTTATTCACTAAAATACAACTCGAATTAATATACTGACGCACTTTGTAAAGACTCTGAAAAAAATTCAAGTACCATAATAAAATATCAATTTTAAATAATGGTTGTACTAAATAGGAAGCAAGAATATCTTTCTTATTTGTTAAAAATTTTTTTTTCTTAAAATGAAATCCTCAAGTAAATAAACTTTCCAAAATTCGCTTTTTCTGATATTTTAATTTATAATGTTGTTTAACACGTTGAATAGTTTTAAAAGAAACTTTATTTATCAATAAATCTACAAATTGAAATTGACTTTTCGTTACTCGACTTAATTTTTTTTTTGCAAAATTTCATTTAGGTCTATAAAAAGTATTCAAATTTTTTGATATTTTTTTAAAAGAGACATTACTATTAGAATATAACTTAAATTTATTAAAACGGCGCATATCTATTTTTTATTTAATATTTGATATAAGATTATTAACATAAAAATCAATTTCTTATAATCAGTTAAACCGTTCTTTAATTTGTATACACCGGTGTTATACTTATCAAATTGTAAATTAACCTTATAAATAAGAAAAAAATTACTTGAAAAAATCTTACGAATAAACTTTTTATTTCTACTTAAAAAAGGTGTACCGAAAATTAATAACAAAGAATGATTTTTTTCTCGAGACTTACTAACAGGAAAATTTTTTGAAACATGAATACAATCCTCCAAAAAAAAATCTTTTGTAAACTTTACTATCAACTCGTTAAAATATTTATCATCAGATCAAATATAAACAGAAAATTTCTTTTTTAATTTTAAAAACACTAATATATTAATAAATTGTTTTAAATTTTCAACAGTTTCAAATAAGTTTAATAACTTAACTTCTTTTAAAGAGGTTCTTGATTTATTAAAAATCGAATCTATAAACAAAAAATCTAAATCGATAATTTGTTTAATAAAACTACTATTTGTAAATTTTTGCATAATTTATTTTTTTTTTATTTTTTTTAACGTAATATTTTGATATTTTTCTCAAAAGCCTTTTCCTTTATAACAATCGGGAGTTCTTAAATATTTCACTTTATACGCAAAATTACCAACAAGAACTTTATTGGTTCCTTCAATAATAAGAACATTTTTTTTAATTTTAATATCAATACCTTTTACAATTTTTAACGAAAGTAAATAACTAAAACCTACTTTAAATAACAACTCTTTCTTGTCATCCGAAAAAGTAATACGAAACCCAAGACCTTTTAACAAAAGTTTTTTATTGTAAAGTGTTTCTTGTGTTATTAACAACATAAAAATTTGTTTATAAATATTATTTAAAATCAGTTGAGTTCTAGGAGTATTCAAAATAAGACATAAACAAAGAGTGTCACTTTTCTTTTGTAATCTTACAAAAGTCGGAAGTAAAATATACTTACACCTTGAAGAATTTTGTAATAACAAAAACCTTTTATTTAATTTTGATATTATATTAACTGAACACCCTGGCTTTAACTTAATATATTTTTTTTCCATAATTATGACGAATATTATTTAACAAACAAACAATAAAACACCACCAAGCTTTCTTTTTTTACACGTTAAAGCAGATAATACACCTTGGCTTGTTGAAAAACAATATAGAGCTTTTTTACTATTTAACCTTACAATATTTTTATGAGATAAAAATGAAGCTTTTGAAGATGAAGATAAAACTTTTAATTCTTTTAAAACTGGTTTATTATAAAAAAAACGTAAACAAACTTTTATTTTACGCAGACTATAAATACTTTTTTTATCATTAAATACTATAAAAGATAAAACAAAACCTTCTTCATATAAAAATTTAAGAAGATTTAATGTAAATTTATTATATTTAAGACAGATAGACTCTTTATTGGACAAAGAAGCATTTTTTAATTTATTTAAACTTTTAATTATTTCTATATTCATTTAATTATATTTTTTACATTTCAATTTTACACATGTCCAAAAGTGGAATCGAACCACTGACCCATGGATTTTCAGTCCATTGCTCTACCTCTGAGCTACCTGAACAATAATCAAAATACATTCTGAGGGAATCGAACCCCCAATCAATAGCTTAGAAGGCTATTGCTTTATCCAATTAAGCTAAGAATGCCATAAACGTACTGGGAATCGAACCCAGAACCTTTGGATTAAAAGTCCATTGCTCTACCATTAAGCTATACATTTCAATTGTATTATCGTATCGAAGAGGGGACTCGAACCCCTACTCAAATTTGAATTAGAACCTAAACCTAACGTGTATACCAATTTCACCACTTCGATAAATAAGTTTTAAAAATTATTTTTTAACTTAAATTAAATTGAATAATGAATCAAAACAGAAAGAGAGGGAATCGAACCCCCAAAATTAGTTTTGAAAACTAATGTTTTACCATTAAACTATCCTTCCTACAAAAAGCATAAAATGCTCCTCATGAAATGATAGATTAATCCTCTAAAGTATCAAGTAGTTTTTCAGTAATTCAAGTAGTAAACTTATCAACAGATACTCCTTTTACTACAATAGGCATAAAACCATGATTAACACCACAGATTTCACTACACTGTCCATAATAAACACCTTCACGTTTTAAAAACAAAGAAGCTTGACTTAATCGACCAGGACAAGCATCTACTTTAATACCAAAAGAAGGTACTGCTCAAGAATGTAATACATCTGCAGCAGTAATTAATAGTCTAATATGAGTATTTACCGGCAACACAACACGATTATCAACTTCTAACAACCTAAAAGATCCTTTAACAAGATTATCGGTTGAAACCATATAGGAATCAAAATTAATTGTTTCTACTTTACCGTCTACTGGCACATAATCTGAATACTCATAACTTCAATATCACTGATGTCCAACAATTTTTAAAGTAACAACAGGATCAATTAATTCGTCTAAAGAATATAGTAATGCAAATGAAGGTACTGCGATAAAAACTAAAGTAATAGCAGGTATAATTGTTCAAATAATTTCTAAAATATTCGAATGGGTAAAAACTTGTGGAACAGGATTAGCTTCACTATTAAAATCAACAATAACTTTTATTAATAACCAAAAAACTACTACTCCGATAAATATTAAAAAAAGCATTAAATAGTTATGAAAATACATCATTCCTTCCATTGAAGGAGTAGCAGGATCTTGAACTCCTAATTGTCAAGCTTCCGGTGCATCACAAAAAGAAATCAAAGAATTTTTTACAAAAAAGTTATAAAAGACCATAAATTTTTATATACAAAAATATATATTTTGTTTGTGCTTAGTATCGGACTTGAACCAATACCTTCTAAAAAGAACAAATTTTAAGTCTGTCGCGTCTACCAATTTCGCCAACTAAGCCATATCAAAATAATAATGAAAACTTTTTATCGACTGTTACCAAATTAAAAAATTAAACGAATTCTTTTTTTTTAATTAAAAGTTTAATTTCACACTTTTTTAGTAGTAATACGTTTACCACTTGTTAATGTAATATAGACGATAACAAAAAATAAAATCACTGAAAATGTTGAAACAATAGATCCAAATGAAGCAATAAGATTTCAACCGGCATAAGCATCAGGATAATCTGGAATTCTTCTAGGCATACCAGCTAACCCTAAAAAATGCATAGGAAAAAAGGTAATATTAACACCTAAAAAGAATAACCAAAAATGAATTTGACCTAAAATTTCAGGGTATTGAAGACCTACCATTTTTCCAATTCAATAGTACCATCCTGCAAAAATACCAAAAACAGCACCCATAGAAAGAACATAATGAAAATGCGCAACAACATAATAAGTATCATGCATTACTGCATTAATTCCTGAATTAGATAAAACAATACCTGTTAAACCACCAACAGTAAATAAAAATAAAAACCCAATTACAAACAGCATAGGAGTATCAAATTTAATAGATCCACCCCACATAGTTGCAACCCAACTGAAAATTTTAATACCAGTTGGAACTGCAATAATCATAGTAGCTGCGGTAAAATAAGCACGTGTGTCTACATCTAAACCAACTGTATACATGTGATGTGCTCAAACAATAAAACCTAAAAATCCAATTGAAACCATAGCATAAACCATGCCTAGATATCCAAAAATAGGCTTCTTCGAAAAAGTTGAAATAATTTGACTAACAATACCAAAAGCCGGTAAAATTAAAATATAAACCTCTGGGTGTCCAAAAAATCAGAATAAATGTTGATATAAAATAGGATCACCACCACCTGCCGGATCAAAAAAAGTAGTACTAAAATTCCTATCAGTTAACAACATAGTAATAGCACCACCTAAAACAGGTAATGATAATAGCAAAAGAAATGATGTAATTAACACAGATCAAACATATAAAGGCAGTTTATGCATACTCATTCCAGGTAAACGCATATTAAAAATAGTGGTAATGAAGTTGATAGACCCTAAAATTGATGCAGCTCCAGATAAGTGTAAACTAAAAATTGCTAAGTCTACAGACGGGCCAGAATGTGCTTGAATACTGCTTAAAGGAGGATATACTGTTCATCCAGTACCAGCACCTGCTTCAACTAAAGCTGAAGATAATAATAATAAAATTGATGGTGGCAGTAGTCAAAATGAAATGTTATTCATTCTTGGAAAAGCCATATCAGGTGCGCCGATTAAAATTGGAACAAAAAAATTACCAAAACCCCCAATCAGAATTGGCATTACCATAAAAAAAATCATTAAAAAAGCATGTCCGGTGATTAAAACATTATATAATTGATGATTTCCCATTAAAAGATTAGTACCGGGTTGAGCTAGCTCCATTCTAATTAAAATAGACATAGTAGTACCTAAAACCCCACCAAAGGCACCAAAAATAAGATATAAAATACCGATATCTTTATGATTTGTTGAAAAAAGTCAACGCGATGAAGAATAGTATAAATTATTTACAATGGATGACATTGTAAAAATTTTCCTAGAATTACAACAAAAGAAAATTACAAATCAAAAACTTACTATATGAAATGAAATATAAAAATATAAGATTAGAAAGAGAATCGAACTCTTATAACAGGATTTGCAAGCCTACACATTAGCCATTATGTTATCTAATCAACAATAAAATGTAATCTCTGAGAGGGATTTGAACCCCCGACAAAATGGTTAACAGCCACTCGCTCTACCTCTGAGCTATCAAAGAAATTTTTATTTAAAAAAACGTATACGTTTTCTTTTTTTACGTATTTTTTTAGAAGGACGACAACCGTTATAGCATTTCATTTTTTTAAAAATGACCAACAGGTTTTTTCGCGGAAAAAAATGTCCAACTAAATTTAAAATTTTCTTTCTCAAACGAACCGGTGCTACAATAGATACAATCAAACTTTTAAAAAAACTTGTTTTTTTCATGTCATAGAAAAAATTAGTTAAAACAATTTTAAATGTATGTTTTAAATTCTTTTTTGATGTTTTAATATGATATTTTCCGGATGAACGAGATAATAAAAGAGTATTTTTAAATATTTTGGTAAAAGTACAAAAGATATTATTAAACTTTAAAAAAATATTCAAACGATGTGTAAAAACTTTTGGGTTTTTTATTTTATTAAGGACATTATCACCATACGGTTTATATTTTATGATCCATTTAGGGCTAAATATATTGTTGTGTTTTTTATTTTGATGTTGCTTTCGACTCGGATAAAATTTACTAGATTTGCGTTTGTTTGAATTTTTTTTTTGCATTTGTATGAGTTCGTTGACCTCTGACTGGGTAATTATTTTTATGCCTAATACCCTTATAAGATTTAATTTTTCTTAAAAAACTTATATTCTCCTTTATAAAATTAAATAAAAGCTTATCTGATTTATAAGGTATAACATAACGATTAAATTTATATTTGTACTTACTTTTTAAAAAACCTAAATTTTGTTTATTGTTTATACCAAATTTTTTACAAAAAGATTTATTTAAACTTTTATTTATTCCATATTTTTTATTGAGACAAATCTTTAACATGATAATTTATTATTGAATAATATATTCGACTATTTAACAATTAAAATAAATTGAAAATATTTTCAATTTATTTTAATATATGAATAGGCGCTATAATTTCACTTTTAGTGAAAACCGTAGTATCTATTTTTTAAATTAAAATCTATAAAATGATGAAATACAGTAATTTTAATGATAAAGAATTAATTTTTTTTTTATGTCTAGCAACATGTCCACTGATATATATATTTTTAAATCTGGCTGCAAATGTTTTGTATTTAACCGTGGAGGTGGAGGAGATCCAAGAAGCCATTAAAGTCGCAATGGCTGAATATCGTCATTGAAGTCATGAATTACTTAAATTAGCTGACAAGATAAATAATTACATGAATAATCGCACATCTCTATTTGAGCTTAGATGTTTTTTAGTCGCTTATTCTGTTTTAAGCACAACTTGTGCTTGATCGATCATAACTTGTAAATGATTCTTCTCAAAAATACTTTTGTTAGCATCTGCAACTTACTTGCCATACTTGGCTATGGAAATTCCTTTAGAGTGTCAAGGAATTTGAGATTTGGATGTGGAATTTGTGAGGCAGGTAGGTTTCACAATGGGTAGAGTTTACGTAAATCAGCAGGATGCTTATAGGAAAGTGCAGATGCTCATGCAGAAAGAGGAAAAATCTTCCGCGTTACTAGAAACTGCTTGAGAAAAGTTGATAGATTTCTGCGAGGTTATTGATCTCACAACTTGGCTAGCTTTTAATCAATTTGCTGTTATTGATCCAAATAGCGTTTTAGGCTAAATGAAAAAAAGATGCTTTACTATATAATAAAAATTATAATATTTTTTAATTTTTGTAAAGCATCTTTTTTTTTAGGAAATAGTTTAAAGGCCAAAATGTTAACCTTTGATCCAACTAAAAATGTAAGCAAATTGAAAAAAAAACTTTTTTACTTTTTATAAATACTAAAGTAATAAAATTTTAACTATTATTAAAAAGCAAAAGCCCCTTTTTTTTCAACTTATGTTATTAGAAGCAGCACAAAAAATTGGAGCAGGGTTAACAACTTCAGGACTAGCAGGAGCTGGTGTTGGTATTGGAATTGTTTTTGGTGCCTTAATTTTAGGAACATCTAGAAACCCAACATTAAAAGATGAACTATTTCGTCTTGCTATTTTAGGTTTCGCGCTTACAGAGGCTATGGCTTTATTTGCTTTAATGATTGCCTTTTTAATTTTATTCGTTTAAAAAGTTTTTAAAGTTTTATTTGAAAAATTTAATCTTATTAATTTTAATATTTTTTTAACAGTAAAATTAGTTTTACTTGTTCTAATGTTAAAAAATTTTATACTTTTTTAATTGGTTCCTATTTTAAAATAAGTTTAATTTTTATAATATAAAATGTATTTTGGATAAATGGCTGAGTGGTTTAAGGTGTTAGTCTTGAAAACTAATGTATTTTTATGAATACCGTGGGTTCGAATCCCACTTTATCCTTTTAAAAAGTGGGCTTTTTTCGACATGATTAGTATTTATATTATATTATTTGTTTATAATCTGAAATCTGATGTGTTTTTTGATGTGTTTAGTTTTATATTATGTAGTTTTTGACTTAAAAATTTATAGAATGCATTTAGAATATTATCAAATTTTGTTTAGAAATTCTGAAAAATTTTATACGATAAAATTTTTCATGTATTTTTTTTTTACCAGTTAGTATATTCACAAACTTTCTGTATCTACTACAATTTTTTTTTCATTTACTTCGTGCTTTTTATATTTGAAGCAGAATAGTTGCATTCTTTGGGTTGGTATAACCTATCTTTTGATGCTTCAATTTTTTTTTGTGTTACAAACACTCTTTTTATTTTAAAAAATTTTTTTTTAAAATTTCAGGTCTTAGGGAATTAGAATTTTCAAAATTTGTAGCGTGGATTGCCGGTAATTCAAGAACTAAAATAGTTAAAACTACTGTTGTTGTGATTGATGGGCTAAAGGTAGCAATTGGATTTAATGCATTTGAAGCCCGTCTAATTGGAGATCAAACTGTACGTGATTTCAACGATTTCATGCGAGCTAACAAGGATTATAAGGTTGGACCAAAAAATATGAAGAAGTCTTTTGAATATCGAAAGCAATTAGAAAACAAAATAGGCCAAGACAGTATTTTACATAAACCAACTATAAACACTAGCATAGAAGGTGTGTATGATGGGAAAAGTGATGTTTATTTAATAAAAGGAACTGTTCAACATCCTACAGTAGGTAAAGCTGAATTAACGTACACAGATTCGATAAAAAAAGCTTTTGAGGAGAAAAAAAAAAATAACTTTTTAATTTCTCAATTTAAATCAGCTTTTTTTTCTAGGAAGGATAGTTTAATAGCAAAACATTAGTTTTCAAAACTAATTTTGGGGGTTCGATTCCCTTTTGATCTATTATTCAATTTAATAAAGATATAAGTACATTAGAGGAAGATTTTTTTACTTTTAATAAACATTAAATAATATAACATTAACTGTGGTTAAAAAGCAAAAGCCCTTTTTTTTTCAATTTATATTATTAGAAGTAATACAAAAAATTTGAACAGGGTTAACAACTTCAGAACTAACAGAAGCTGATGTTGGTATTAGAATTGTTTTTAGTGCCTTAATTTTAGGCACATCTAGAAACCCAACATTAAAAGATAAACTGTTTTGTCTTGCCATTTTAGGTTTCGCACACGCAGAGGCTACGGCTTTGTTTGCGTTGATGATCGCTTTTTTAATTTTATTCGTTTAAAAAGTTTTATTTGAAAAATTTGATCTTATTAATTTTAATATTTTTTTACTAATAAAATTAATTTTACTAGTTGTAATATTAAAGGTTTCTGTATTTTTTTAATTATAGCTTGGGAATTTAATGAATACCTTTTATATTGCTTTGTTACTACTTTAAAGAATATTTTATCCATACAAACGACTAAAGGTTTTGTATCGATCTTTTTTGTTTTTTCTATACTTTTCTCTAATTCTGCTGAATTCTCAAAAAAATTTAACTGAAGGGTACAGTTTAAAGTTTCAAGAAAATATTTCTTTAATTTTTTATTCAAAAAAAGAATAGATCTTGGTACATAAATAGCAGTATTATTTAAATGTCTCTGTTTTTTTATTAAAAAGTACTTTTTTTTTTGAATACGATAGTTTATGCTCGTGTTTTCTAATAGTTTTTTTGTACTTTTGATTTTCATAGTTACGTTTTGTTTGCTCTTTACTTATAAAAACTAAATTTAATCCATTGTTGAATTGGTGTTTTGTTTTTTGGATAACAAAATTATTTTTTATATTGTTTTGTTCCACTGAAATTTTACTTAATTTTAAAAATAAACGTGAAGGAAAAAACTTTTTAACGGCTAAATTTTTTAAAAAACTTTTTTGATTTTTTTTTAAAATTTGAGCGGCATGTTTGTATTGACTTTTAGGTAAAAACCCGTTCATACCCGAATAATAAGTTGAGTAGCCTCCTTTGATTGATTTTAAAAGAATCAATGGTTTTTTTTCGTGCTTTGATGCAACTTTTTTTAAACTGGTTTCATATTTTTTCAAAACACTTGTTGTTTTGTTTAATACACTAGCATTTAATAAAAGCTTTAATGTTTTATTATTATTATTTCGGGCAATAAAATCTTCTGTTCAAAGATTATGCCCTTTTTTTAATGGGTTTTTGCATGAAATATGTTTAATTATTACGTAATTATCTACAACTTTAATATCTTTTTTTGTTTTTATTTCATTTCGTATTCAGCTTTTTGGATAAAGTTTTTGATTCAAAAGTTTTGTGTTTTTTAAACTTTTAATTTGATAGTTATTATAAAATGTTTTTAATGCCATTTAATTCGAAACAATTGTAGTTTGTATAGGAATTTTATATTGAGCCAAAGACAATGCTTTCAGTCCAAGAGCTTTGTAATTGGTTTCTATTTCACATAGTGTGGTACCGCTTTTAATTTTTGCTATTCATTTATTTACAGCTCCTTTTCCTTTTCCCATTCTTACTTCAATTGGTTTTTTTGTAACTGGGATATGTGAAAAAATATTTATTCTAATTTTTCCTTTTTTTTTTATAATTTTATTCAAAGTTTGTCTTAACGTTGTTATTTGTTTTGAATTCAATTGACCTGCATTCTTTGTTTTGAGTTTTATCATGTTGTATTTAAGTTCATTAATTGTTAATGTCTTGTTAATACGATTTAATCTTTTTCCCTTTTGTTGTTTTCTAAATTTCGTTTTTTTTGGTACAAATAACATAAAATTTTTTTAATTTGAATTTGTTCACATTTTTATACCGAAAGCTCCATAGACTGTATAGACATGTAGTTTGTTATATTCAATATTAGTAGAAATAGTTTGATTTGATATTTTTCCAATTACAATTCGTGCAGAACTTGCCCTAAGTTTACCTTTTAATTTACCATTTATAATAAATTTAATACCTTTTATACCATTTGTTTGGTTACGAACAATTATTTCAAATAAATATCTTAAAAACATTAAATATTTATTATGTTTGTTTTTAGGTAAAACGGTAAAAATTATGCCAAGTACTTTCAAATAGTTTTCAGTATTTATTTTTTTATTAACGAATAGTGTTGTTAATTTTAAAAAATCAATAAATAATGTAAAGCGTCTAGAAAATAAATTATTTTTGAAATTTTTAAATAAGGAAAAGAAAATTTTAGCTTCTTGAACATTTATAAATTTATTAAGAATTTCAATTTTTGAAATTAATAATTTATATTTTAATTTCGTTCGCATTAAGTTTAATACTGTTTTTATTTCTTTTTGATCACTTTTTATATTTTTAAGTTTATTTTTATATTTACTTAGTTTATGCGTTTTAAAAAACAAAGTTAAATTTAAGTAACAGGTTTTTGTCGTACTGTTAATGTAAGTTTTTGTACTTAGAATACCTTTTTTGTTTAACGACCTGTTTAATACTTTAAGAAATGTTAATAAATTAAGCACTTCTTTAGTGTTGTTAGTTCTTAAATTTAAATTGTGTTCTGGTGCTCTTATCGTTTGTATATTTGATTTTTGGGCCATATAAAACTATTTAGCTTTTTTTTTAGTGATTTGACTTTTTCTTTCTTTTTTTGTAAATTTACGAGTGAATGCAAATTCTCCAAATTTAAAGCCAACTTTTTCTCTCGTTATAAATATTTTAAGAAAATCTTTACCGTTATGTATATATACATATTGTCCAATTAAAAGTTCTGGTATTGTACTTTTACGCGATCATACTATTTTTTTCTTTTGTGTTTTGAATTTAGTGGAGTTTAAATATTTCTCTGTAAAAGAGCTTTTTCATGTTGAGCGACTCATATTTTATTTTCTTTTTTTAAGTTTAAATTGCCCTTTTGTGGGAAGTCCCCATGGTGTAACCGAAGGTCTACCTCCATTTGTTCTACCTCCGTGTGGATGATCTACTGGATTCATTGCTATCCCGCGAACCGTAGGTTTTATTCCAAGGTATCTGTTACTACCAGCTTTTCCTAAAACAATTCTATTATGATTTAAATTTGATACAACACCAATTGTTGCATAAGAATTTGTTGGTACTTCTACAATTTTTTTAGAAGGTAATTTAATTTTAGCACTGTTGTATCCTTTTTGAATTATTTGTCCGAATGTTCCTGCAGCTCTTATATATTGTCCTGCTTTTGTTTTTTTTATACTTAAGTTATGAATGATAGAACCTGTTGGAATACTTTCGATGCTTGTTCTATAACCTAATTTTAATTCATTTAATTGTGCTGAATTTTTAATTAGTGAACCTGTTGATGTTAAATCAGAAGATAAATTAAAAAAGAATTCTTTTTTTTCCAATTCAAAGTTTAGGTTTATAAAAGCTTTTCTTGCAGGGTCATAGCATGTATTTACTACTATAGAATTAGTAGTTTCATTTGTAAGGATTACTTTTCGAAACAATCTTTTTTGTCGTTTACCTTTATGTCATACAGTAATATTTCCCGTTATTGAGCTTCTACCAGCTAAATTTTTGTTGCGTTGTAGAATTGTTTTTTTTACTATTTTATTGTTTTTTGCTAGTAAATTTTTTTCAATTTTAATTTTATGGCGTAAACCATTGGTGGTTGGTTTCATTTTTTTTAATTGCATAAAATCCATTTTATTTAGACCCCTTTCGTCTAATGGTTAGGACATTGCCTTTTCACGGCAAAAATATGGGTTCAATTCTCATAGGGGGTATTCACTTTATTACTGTGTATAAAGTTTTTATATTTAATTTCATAATATATGGACATTATTATTTTAAAATCTTTTATTCCAGAGATCTTTTTATCTCTTGCAATTCTTTTTCAATTGGTTTTTAATATTAAATTAATTAATAATTTAAAATATAACTTTCCTATAATTGATAAAGAAACTTTTAGTCAGACAATGTTTATTTTATTTTGTCTTTTATTACTATTTACACATTTAAAAATAGAAGGATTTTTTTCAAATTTTTTATTTGTTAATGATGAAAGTACTCGTTGTATCAAAATATTAATTACTTTGGTATGTTTATTAACGTTAAATGTTATATTACAGGCTTTCTCTTTGCAAAATATGAATTTGTTTGAATTTTTTAGCGTTTTTTTGCTTTCTTTGTTATCCTTGTTTTTATTATTATGTACATCAGATTTAATTTCGTTTTATTTAACGATTGAGATGCAGTCTTTATGTTTTTACATATTAGCTAATTTTAAAAGGGATTCTTCTTTTTCTACTGAAGCAGGGCTAAAATACTTTATTTCTGGCGCGTTTATTTCTGGATTTTTTCTTTTTGGGTGTACCTTAATTTATGGTGTGCTAGGTACATTAAATCTTAATTATATCAGTTTGTTGTTAGCTTTTCCTTTTAATTCTTTTGATATCGAGTTAAGTTATTTCCTTCAGTTTGGTATTATTTGTGTAACAGCAACTTTATTATTTAAAATAGCGTGTGCACCTTTTCATTTTTGATCTCCAGATGTTTACGATGGTGCTCCTTTGTCTTCGACAATTATTTTTTCTGTAGTGCCAAAATTATCTTTATTTTTTTTTTTAATAAAATGGATTTGTTCCATCAACATATTTTTTTTTAATATCGATACGGTTCTAATTTTTCTTGGTGTTTTTTCAACGTTTCTTGGGACTTTTTATGCTTTAAGTCAAAAGCGATTGAAAAAACTAATTATTTATAGTTCAATTGCACAGATTGGATTTTTAGTTTCAGGTTTAGCTTTAAACTCTTTAGATGGGTACACTGCTGTATTATTTTTTTTAGTGATTTATATAATAACATCAATCTTAATTTGAAGTCATTTTTCAGTTTTTTATATTTTTCAACATAATGTTTTTGCCTTCGCTAAAAAAAGATCTAGTTCACTCTTTCTTTCTAGTTTAACAAATTTTTTTCAAATAAATAGTCTTTGGGCTTTTTCATTTGTTGTTATTTTTTTTTCAATTGGCGGTATTCCTCCATTAACTGGTTTTTTGTCTAAAGCTTTTATTTTATTTGAACTTGTGAGTGCTAAACATATTTTGTCTGCTGTATTGTTAATTATAATAAGTTCGGTTTCTGCTTTTTATTATATTAGAATTGTTAAAATAATATTTTTTGAGCCTAAACAAGCTGAAAAAAGTTATGAAAAATTTCAAGTAATTTTTTATAATTCGGCACTGAATAATGTTTATCTTATTACGTCTTTTTTATTATTTTTAATCGTTGTTCTTTTTTTTTTCCCAACAACATTACTTTTAGTATGCCAATATATTGTTTTACATATTACAAATTTTTAATTAAAAAATATTATGAAATTTAATAATTTTAAAATTTTGGGAAGTGTGGTCCCTATTTTATCATATTTTCCTCAAGGTAATGAAAAAAGTATTATCTTATCTCATAATAATCTTTTGTTTTCTTTGAATTGTTTAAAGTTGCATATTAATTATCAGTATAAACTCTTATCTTGTATCTCGGGAGTGGATTTTTTAAATTTAAAATATCGTTTTGGCGTTGTTTATGATTTATTAAGTCTTACTTATAATTCGCGTTTACGTGTTAAAGTTTTTGTTAATGAAATTACGTCAGTGAATTCTATTGTTGTAATTTATCAAAATGCAAATTGATGAGAACGTGAAGTTTGAGATATGTATGGAATTTATTTTAATAATCATCCAGATTTAAGACGTATTTTAACAGATTATGGATTTGAAGGATATCCAATGAGGAAAGATTTTCCTTTGTCAGGGTATGTTGAGTTAAAGTATGACCAAAGTAAAAAAAGAATTGTTTTAGAGCCTATTCAGTTGTCTCAAGAATTTAGATCTTTTACTTTTGAAATGCCTTTATAATTTAACTAAAAAATATTATTTATGATTCTAAAAAAAAAAGAGTTAAATCGTGAGTTAAAAAATTTTACAATAAATTTTGGTCCTCAACATCCTGCAGCACATGGAGTTCTTCGTTTGATTCTTGAGCTAGATGGTGAAATTGTAAAGCGTGCTGATCCTCATATTGGTTTATTACATCGTGGTACTGAAAAATTAATTGAGTATAAAACATATTTACAAGCTCTTCCTTATTTTGATAGGTTAGACTATGTTTCAATGATGGCTCAAGAACACACTTATTCTCTTGCAATTGAAAAAATTGGGAATATTAAAGTTCCACGTCGTGCACAAGTTTTAAGAGTCATTTTTGCTGAAATTACTAGAATATTAAATCATTTGTTAGCTGTTGGTTGTCATGCTATGGATGTGGGGGCTATGACACCTTTTTTATGAGCGTTTGAAGAGCGTGAAAAACTGATGGAGTTTTATGAACGAGTTTCTGGTGCTCGAATGCATGCTGCTTATGTTCGACCAGGTGGTGTAAGCGTAGATATTCCACTAGGTTTTATAGATGATTTATATTTATTCATTAATCAGTTTAATTTACGAATTGATGAAATTGAAGAAATGTTAACTGGTAATCGAATTTGAAAAGAGCGTTTGGTTGATATAGGTGTCGTTAGTGCAAAAGATGCTGTTGAATTTGGTTTTAGTGGTGTTATGTTACGTGGCTCAGGAATTCCTTGAGATTTGAGAAAAACACAACCTTATGAGGTTTATTCTGAACTTGATTTTTCAATTCCTATTGGAAATAGTGGTGATTGTTATGATCGTTATTTAGTTCGCGTTGAAGAAATGCGCCAATCTCTTATCATTTTAGAACAGGCTATTAACTTTTTAGAATCTGGTCCAATAAAAACAAATGATTATAAAGTTTGCCCACCTTCTCGTACAGAAATGAAAACATCGATGGAAGCCGTTATTCATCATTTTAAGTTTTTCACTGAAGGTATTATATTACCTTACGGTGAAACTTATTCGGCAACAGAAGCCCCAAAAGGAGAATTCGGTGTATATTTGGTTTCTAACAACACGGATAAACCTTATCGTTGCAAAATAAAAGCACCTGGTTTTGGTCATTTACAAGCTTTAAATAATATGGCAAAAGGGCACATGATTGCCGACGTTGTTACAATTATTGGTACTCAGGATATTGTATTCGGTGAGATAGATCGTTAGTAATTAAAACAATTGAAATATATGTTATTATCTTTAATCTTTTTAACGTTATTTAGTGGTATCATTACAATTTTTTTTACAGATTCTAAAAACTTAACAGTTTTACGTGGAATTTCTTTATTAGTTTCAGGTATTGTTTTAGTTTTGTCCTGTTTAATATTAGTACAATTTGATGTAAATTGTTATTTTTTTCAATATGTTATAACATATTCAATCGGTTCAAATTTTTTGAATTTAACATATTCATTTGGTTTAGATAGTATATCTATCTTTTTTTTTGTCTTAAGTAGTTTGCTTATTTTTATTTGTATTTTGTTTATATGGAATGATCATTTATTTAAAGAATATGCTTTAAATTTATTAATCATTGAATTGTTTTTATTGATTATTTTTTCTATATTAGATTTGTTCCTTTTTTATATTTTTTTTGAAGCTATTTTAATACCAATGTATTTAATTATTGGTGTTTGGGGATCACGTGAAAGAAAAATTAGGGCTGTGTACTTATTTTTTTTTTATACTTTGTGTGGATCAATTATGATGTTGATTGGTATTTTATATATTTATAATATTACAGGTACTTTGAATTTAGAATATTTACTATATTTTAGATTTAGTCGAATCGAACAATTGATTCTTTGAATATGTTTTTTTTTATCTTTTGCTTCCAAAATTCCAATGTTTCCTTTTCATATTTGATTACCCGAAGCGCATGTAGAAGCTCCCACAGTTGGCTCTGTTTTACTTGCGGGTATTCTATTAAAACTTGGTGTTTATGGGTTTTTAAGGTTTAGTATAACATTATTTCCTGAAGCATCATTATTTTTTTCTCCTTTAGTGTATTTATTATCAACTATCGGTGTGATTTATGCATCCATGTCTGCTATTAGACAAACAGATTTAAAACGAATTATTGCTTATTCTTCTGTTGCTCATATGAATTTAGTTACAATTGGAATTTTTAGTTTTAATTTAATTGGTATTGAGGGTGCTATTTTGCAAAGTATTAGTCATGGTTTTGTCGCTGGTGGTATGTTTTTACTTATCGGTATTTTATATGATAGGTATCATTCTCGTTTTTTATATTATTATGGTGGTTTAGTACATATGATGCCTATATATACTGTTTTCTTTTTTGTTTTTACGATGGCAAATATAGCATTACCGGGAACAAGTAGTTTTGTTGGTGAATTTTTATTACTTTTAGGAATATATAAAATCAATGTTTTGGTTTGTGGTGTAAGCGCTTTGGGAGTTATTCTTTGTGGAGGTTATTCTTTATGATTGTATAATAGAATTGTTTTTGGTAATTTAAAAGTTGATTATTCTTTAAAATTTAAAGATTTAGATTATAAAGAATTTTTAGTATTATCACCTTTATTTGCATTAATATTTTTAATGGGTATTTATCCAACTTTTTTTTCATTTTTTGTTAATCTTTCGTGTTCTAATCTTGCTTTTGTAATGATTTAATTTTTTAATATATGTATAATATGAATTTCAATTCTTCTTCCGCAAGTTACTTATTAAATTATGATTTAATTTCTAAGTATAATTTGACAAGTTTATATGCTTGTCCTAAAATTCATAAAGTAAAATTTCAGGTTTCTTTAAAAAACTTCTTAGTATCTTCGAATTTTCAGAATAAAAATGATTTTAACTTAAATATTCAATTAAAATCTATATTATTTTTTTATCTAATTTTTTCAATAGTACCTTATATAAATTTTTATAGCTTTAAAAATATTAGGTCATCTAAATTTAAGGAAAACGGAGATTTTGTTGTAGAATTGACATTAACTGATAAAAAAGTAATTGATTCTTTTATTTTTAATTTATGATTGGAAAGTAAAGAAATTTTATCTTTTTCAAAATGTTTTGATAATTTAATTTATAATCAAACTTATAAAAACTGGAGTTATAATGTTAAAATTTTAGGAACTGTTTTTAAAAATGTTGATGATTATTTTAATTTTATATCAAAGGATGTTGATTTGCACAAATTACAAGTTAATCTTTGTCTTGTTTTTTCGAATTTTATTTATGGTAATAGTTTGAGCAATTTAATTAAAAATGTTTCTATTTTAAAATAAGTTTAATTTCTATAATATAAAATATATTTTGGATGAATGACTGAGTGGTTTAAGGTGTTAGTCTTGAAAACTAATGTGTTTTTATGAATACCGTGGGTTCGAATCCCACTTTATCCTTTCAAAAGTGGGCTTTTTCCCACATGATTAGCGTTTATATTATATTATTTGTTTATAATCTGAAATTTGATGACTTTTCTCATGTGTTTGTTTTTATACGATGTGATTTTTGATTTAGAGATTTATAGAGTACATTTAAAATGCTATCAAATTTTATTTAAAAGCTCTAAAATTTTTAATATATCTTATTTTTTTCTTATCAGCTAAGATATTTCTGAGTTTTTCTTATAAATTTCAGTTTTTTTTGGTTCACCTCATGCTCTTTGTATTTAACATATAATAGCTGCACTTTTGTATAGGTATGATTTATCTTTTAGTACTTTAAATTTTTTACTGAGACTCCCTACAAAGAAATGGTCAAGATTGTAGGTATTGCTTTTTGTGCGATAATGTTAGTAATTGGAATTCAAAGATTTGAAGCACGTTTAATTAAAGATCAAATAAATACATATTTTAACTTGTTCATGTAAATAGCTAAAGATTTTGATGTAAGTTCAAAAAGTTCGCAAGAATCTTTTGAATATTGAGAACTTTTGGATAATAGTGTAGGTCAACATAGTGTTTTTCACAGACCTTCTACAAATACTATTATAGACCGTGTGTATAATAGAAAAGCTGATATATGTTCGGTTAAAGAAAGTGTTGAAAGTTTTCTTGAAAGTAAATCTGGATTTACATATACTGACTTGATAAAAAACGTTTTTGAAGCTGCTGCCGAAAAAAAAAATAATTTTTCAAATGTTCTAGTTTTACAATTCATAAATTTTACTAAAATTTAAATAGTTTTTTGAAAAATTTAATTTTAGTAATAAGAAATTTTTATTTTCTTTTTATATTTCACAAAACAACAATGTTTATGTTATTTTTAATCTTATTATTACCTCTTTTAGGGTTTTCAAGCGGAAGTTTATTTGGTCGTTTTCTAGGACAACAAGGTTCTTGTTTTATTACTACATTAAGCACTTTTTCATCATTTTTACTATCTTTTTTTTTATTGTGTGATATTATAAATACGGGAAATGTTTATATTTTAACAATAAGCCCTTGGATTTATGTAGATTCATTGCAAGTTGATTGAAAATTTTGTTTTGATAGTTTAACAGCTATTATGCTAGTAATCGTTACATTTATTTCTTCTTTAGTTCATTTATATTCAACTGAATACATGGAAAATGATCCACATCTTCCACGTTTTATGTCATACTTATCATTATTTACTTTTTTTATGTTGATACTTGTAACTGCAAACAATTTTTTACAAATGTTTGTAGGTTGAGAAGGTGTTGGTGTTTCTTCTTATTTATTAATTAACTTTTGATTTACAAGAATTCAAGCTAATAAAGCTGCAATAAAAGCGATGCTAATGAATCGTATAGGTGATTTTGCCTTATTGTTAGCTATTTTTACAATTTATTTCGTTTATAACAGTTTGGATTATGATATTGTATTTTCTTTAGCACCATTAGTTTCCGATTTTAATATACTTGTTGCTAATTTTCAAATACCAGTTTTGGATTTAGTTTGTATTTTACTTTTCATTGGTGCTATGGGTAAATCTGCACAATTAGGTTTACATACTTGGTTACCTGATGCCATGGAAGGCCCAACACCGGTTTCTGCGTTAATTCATGCAGCAACTATGGTTACCGCAGGTATTTTTTTAGTTACTAGATGTTCTTATCTTTTTGAATTATCACCATTTGCTTTAAATGTTATTGTTTTAATTGGTTCGGCTACAGCATTTTTTGCTGCAACAACAGGATTATTTCAAAATGATATGAAAAAAGTTATTGCATATTCAACATGTAGTCAATTGGGTTACATGATTTTTGCTTGTGGACTATCAAGTTATGAAGTAGGTATGTTTCATTTATCAAACCATGCTTTTTTTAAAGCATTATTGTTTTTAGGAGCTGGATCTGTTATTCATGCTCTTTCTGATGAACAAGATATGAGGAAAATGGGTGGGTTAAGAAAAATTTTGCCTTTTTCATACGCTTTAACATTAATTGGTTCGTTAGCATTAATTGGTTTTCCTTTCCTTGCGGGTTTTTATTCAAAAGATGTTATTTTAGAAATAAGTTACGCGACTTATAGTATTCAAGGACATTTTTCTTTTATTTTAGGTACATTGGCTGCTTTTTGCACCGCTTTTTATTCAGTTCGTTTATTATATTTAGTTTTTTTATCAAAACCAAACGGTCATAAAAATATTATTTTAAACGCTCACGAAGGTACAATTAGAATGACATTACCTTTATTTCTTTTATCAATTTTAAGTATTTTTATTGGATATTTAACAAAAGATCTTTTTATTGGCTTTGGAACTGATTTTTGAAATGGTTCGATTTTTGTTGCACCTTTTAATTATATGTTATCTGATATTGAGTTTATTAGTGTTCAGTATAAAATATTACCTTTGCTTGTAACATTAGGGGGAGCTTTTTTATCTTATTTTTTATACAGATTTGAAATGGATCAATTTTATGCGTGGAAAAAAATTCCATCTATCAAAAAAGTTTATCATTTTTTTAATAAAAAGTGGTATTTTGACCGAATCTATAATGAGTTTATTGCCCAAAAATCCTTAGATTATGGTTACCACTATTTTTATAGAACAATTGATCGAGGTTTAATTGAAAAAATTGGTCCTTTCGGGATTGTTAATTCAATACTTTGAGTTGTGGATTATATGAAAGGTTTTCAAACAGGTTTTGTTATTCATTATTTAATTTATTTTTCATTGTTCATTTTATTGTTTTTTTTATTGTCTTTACAGCAATTTTTTTTAATTATTTGAGTAGCTTTTTTATATATTCTTTTTAATTAAAATAAATGGGTATTGTTACTTATTAAAGTTAAAAATATAAGGTAGATGTAGCTCAATAGGTTAGAGTGTCAAATTGTGGCTTTGATGGTTATGGGTTCGAGTCCCATTATTTACCCTTTTTATGAATTACTTTTGAATCAGTATGTTGTCAATATATAATTATGCGTTAAAAGTATTTTGCTTTCTATTTAAAATGATTATGCTATAAATTTTATTCTTCTGTTATTTTAAATAATACTTTATATCATTCGTGGGTTTTTGTAGTTACTTAATATTAGTAGAATCTAGAAAAATTAATATTTATTTTAAATATTTTAAGATAATGATTTCTAATTCAAAAAAAAATGCTGTTTTAAAATATTTAATTTATTTTTTTATGATTATACCCTTTTTTTCCATTAAAAAGCCTGGGGGTGTTATCTCATCTTATGCTATAGTATTACTAATATTCATGCCGAATTCAATTTTATTCTATCCTTTTGTGGATGAAAATATTAGTTATTTAGACATTGTTTTTCAATATGTATAACTATTTATTGAATCTTTTAATGTATGAAATAACTACACGAAAATTTTTTAAATTTAAAATTTGTAAATTTTTGGGTTTGAAAGAAAAGATATTTGACTCTTTTTTGAGCTCAGTTATTACACAAACCGCACTAAATGAAAGAACCATAGTACTACTTTTGTAGCTGACCTATTACTTTGTTTCGTATTTTTTATATACTTTTACCCTGGCATCCGATTTATAATATTTCAATCTGCCTTTTTTTAATCGTTAGTTCTTTTTATGAAAAATCTGGTTTGAGGTTCCCCGAATTTCTGTTTTTGGTTTCTTTACCTTTTAATATAATATTGTGAACAATTTTTGTTTTTTTTTAAGAGATACTTAAAATTTATTAAATACTATTTTTTTTTGTTGTCTGAGTAACTTTTTTTTATATTTTTTTCAATTGAAATAAATTGGTGTTGTTACTTATTAAAGTTAAAAATATATAAAAAATATAACTCAATAGGTTAGAATGTCAAATTGTGGCTTTGATGGTTATAGGTTCGAGTCTCATTATTTACTTTTTACACGAACTACCTTTGAATTGGTAAGTTATTAATATACGATTATTTGTTAAAAATATATTACTTTTTATTTAAAAATTTTTAAATAGTACTTGTCCTAAAACTGCCGTTCATATTTAGTAGTTTAGATGCTAATACCTGAATTGAAAGGACTCGAACCTTTACTATTCGTGTCAAAGACGAACGCCTTAACCCTTTGGCTACAATTCAAAATTTTTGTTTTTTAGTAAAATTAATGAGCCATATAGGATTTGAACCTATATTTGTACCGTTATGAGCGGTATGTTTTACCAGATTAAACTAAAAGCTCATGAACAAGTTCTCTATTTCATTTTTTAAATATTAGTACGTTTTACTCCATATTTAGATCTTGCTTTACGTCTATTTTTAACAGCATGAAAATCGTATTTTCCACGTATACTTTTATATTTTACACCAGGCAAATCTGGCACACGTCCACCTCTAATTAAAACAATAGAATATTGACGAAGATTATGACCTTCTCCTGGAATATATGCTTCAATTTTTCTATTATTTGATAATTTTAATTTTGCAACTTTTCTTAAAGCTGAATTCGGTTTTTTTGGTGTTCGTGTGAATACTTTCATGCAGACTCCTTTTACTTGTGGATTATTATTTAAAGCGGGTACTTTATTATATTTTAGTTTTTTTTTTCTTGTGTTTCTTTTACATAATTGATTTATTGTTGGCATATATGTTTTTATACAATAATTCCTGAGGATAAAGTTACTGTTTTTAAAAAAAGTGTATATCTAAAATATTTTGAAATAGATCCAAATATACGTGTTCCTAAAAGTTTATTTTGTTTATTTAGTAACACTACAGCATTCTCATTAAAAGCTATTGATTCAAAAAAAGGTCTTTTAATCATAGATTTTGTTCTAATAATAAGAGCTCGTGTTACTTCACCCTTTTTAACTTTTGGAATAACTTTTTTTTTTTGTCGTACACTTTTTATTGATACTGTAATGATATCGCCAACAGAAGCATATCTTCGACGATAGCCTTTTAGTACTT
>CAXIWF010000015.1:0-39579 GCA_964036045.1 Eutreptiella sp. 'Long Island Sound 2002' | reverse complement strand
CGGCGGCACAGCGGGCCCCCGCCACCAGTTGCTCCGTACCAGCTTTGACTACACCGCACAGCATTGCCTGCGGCCTCCGATAGACTCCTTGGTCCGTGTTTCAAGACGGGCAGGGGATGTCCCTGCCTTGCCAAGCCACTCTTGACAACCTTTGCACCACTGTGCACCAACCGGGGTACCGAGAGCCGGGATGAGAGACCTGGAGGGCCTGCACACCACTAGCTCTCCCACTGATTGCACCCGGCGCGGTTGGTAGGCACATGCATCCGGTGCACCACACAGGGGCACACCGGACACCCACAGGGCCATTCTGCCTTGCCACATTTGCCCTCTCGAAGGATGATGCTCCGTGACATGGGTTACGGCTCCGGGCGGGACAGCAGAGCACCAAAGAGCAAAGCCAAGCCCGGAAGCCATCCAGAATCCCAGCCAATGAAGCCTCTTCTCCGTCGGGGCATAGGTCACAGCGACCAAATGCATGCCCCCAGGTCCAGACAGGCGGAGTGCCTCTGCCAGAATGCCACTGCGAATCGATCCCACCAGAGAGTGGGGCTCTGCAGCCAGCCGCAGGCCAGACCCGAGGTCGCTTGTCCAAAAGCCGGGAAGGGCCCCACGACCGCCAATGCCTGTGCGAGAGCCACGGATGGTCCCGCCAGCCACTTCACGGTCCGGGGCCGCATCGCAATCCTCTGTGTCAGGGAAGCATCCACCACCGGTCGCCTGCCGCAGCTTCAGGCACTTTGAACCCTCTTTGCAGAGTCCTTTGCACGTTTCGATCAGTCTACTTGTTAGCTATCGGTCCCATGTCTGTATGCAGCCTTGCCACGGACATGCCTGGCCGTTTGACCTACAGTCCCAAGCAGCTCTACTCCAGGGTCTGGCGTGTGTGCACACCATGGCTAAGAACACCGACCAGTCCTCTTGACAGGAGGGCTGTAGCCCAGGTATCGCGGACCATCCCAGGCCACTCTGACTCTGGATCGGCGCCATAGTAGGTCTGTGCAGCCGTGACAGCCATCCCCATGCCAGCATTGCATCCCGGAGTGCACCCAGTGCTCACCGCATCAGGTGACCAACAACGATACGGGTAGACCGTGTCAATCTGGTTCATTCGCCATTACTGAAGCCATCGCGATTGCTGTCTCTTCCTCCTGCCAAGTGATATGCTTAAATTCAGCAGGTAGCTCTCTGTGCTTCAGGTCGCCAGCCGATGGCATTGCGAAGCAATGCAACCCGATGAATCATCCATCAGGGCCGTGCACCGGGAGTGTCAAACCCATCACCCGCGGCCGGAGAAGGCCCAACACCAGCGCCGCGTGCCATGATGGTTCCAGCGCCGTGCAGGGCTTGGCCGCGGGTGATGCAACGGTTCGAATCACTCCACAATGCAGCATGCTCCAACGGTTCTCATCAACGGGCGTCCGAAGGCCAATCGGAGGGCAACACCACGGGTCTCTGTCTCCAGAGGCCGTTGGCACCGCCCCGCTCTGAGCCCCGCGGAGTCGCGGCTGGGCCGCGGTCCGTGGGCTCCATGATCAAGCCTCTGCGCGCGGAGAGGTGAAGGACACCCCTCCGCGCTGCTCTGCACGCCAAATGACCCCATGATGAACATGGGATCCCGTGGCATCATTGCAGCCGTATTGGATAACGATTCCGACTCAGACACTGAAGCATCGAAAGGGAGAAACCGGCATTGAACCGCTGGTCTCCACTTGCCTGTTGCGTTCAAAGGTAGTCATCTCCACAAAGCTCACGAGTCTCTGCATTTCGCAATTCCCGTATCGAAGGCTACTCCGTTCTTCCACATCACATGGACCAAGGCATCCACTGCAGCAGGTTGGACATCAACAACCATCTATCTCTGCTCCCTGGCGCGGGAGAGCCCTCAGCGCCGTCACCCACTGGTTGACCAGCAGGTGGCGTTGCACAAAGCTTCGACAATGATCCTGCTGCAGGTTCACCTACAGCAACCTTGTTACAACTTTTGCTTCCTCTAGCAACAGAACATCGCCCAAATTCCATGACAAGACATTGATGTGCACGAGTGCCAATCAGCTTGAGTTCCTGAGGGCTTTATCATTCTGCCATCAGTAGCAACGATGGGCGGTGTGTATAAATGGCAGGGACATAATCTGTGCAAGCTGATGACGTGCACATACCAGGCATTCCTTGTTCATGACAGATAGTTGCAAGCATCAATCCCAAACACGCATTCACAGCTGCAAAGGTTGCCCGCCCACTTCTGGGCAGGACGGTCCCATGGATGGGACACC
Organism: Eutreptiella sp. 'Long Island Sound 2002'; assembly: GCA_964036045.1. Lineage (NCBI taxonomy): Eukaryota > Euglenozoa > Euglenophyceae > Eutreptiales > Eutreptiaceae > Eutreptiella > Eutreptiella sp. 'Long Island Sound 2002'. Next base: position 37,306 of record CAXIWF010000015.1, on the reverse strand, counting down.
AAGGCTTGTTCACTGGACCAGTGTAGTGCGCGTGCGGCCCAGAACATCTAGGAGCATCACAGACCTGCTGTTGGCTCTGGCTTGCGTGCACTTGGTAAACATGCACGGCACCCGAGAGAAGCAGCATACCCGGCACTCTCAGACGGGTAATCCACGAGCCCCGGTGGGACCGGCAAGCCGACCCACGGGTCAGGTGTTCCGTCCTACATGAATGCGAGACCGGGGACTATTCAGAGGCAGAGGTCTCACTCGTTATCGGAATCAACCAGACAAATCACTCCACCAATCAGGAGCGGCCATGCACCACCGTCCAGAGGATCAAGAAAGAACCCTCAATCTGTCAATCCCGACTGCGTCCTGACCTGGTAACATTCCCCGTGTTGAGTCAAATTAAGCCGCATACTCCACGCCTTGTGGTGCCATTCCATCAATTCCTTTAAGTTTCAGCCTTGAGACCGTACTCCCCCCTGAATCCGTAAGCTTTGATTTCTCGCTGCAGAGGAGTGAAACCGATGGCATCCTGTTGAGGAGATTATGGCCCACCGACACCGAGCTGACATAGTTTACAGCGGTAGACTACGATGGTATCTGATCATCTTCGCTCCCCACACTCTCGTTCTTGATCGACGAACATGCTCCAGTGGAACGCCTTTGCCGCAGTTGATCCCACAGCGGTCTGAGAATTTCACCTCTGGCGTGTCAATATCCATCACGACGAACAGACCCATCACTGCCGTTCAGAGCCAGCACCGCCCAGCTGCCCGGTGAAGGCCACCGCCGGAGCGGATAGCCTCCGGCCATCTGGGGGCACCAGCACTGCGTTGCCCTTTGCGGACCCTGAGACTCAGCAGAACAGCTGTGTCCACATATGGTCGATCCTTTGCCATCCCGCGCTGAATCATGCAATCAAGTCACGTTTGCTTTGGACGCGCTGAGTTGTTCACAGTGGCATCCATGGACGGCTCCGAGGTCGGGTCGCAAGTGACCCGCGCCCATGTCAGAGGCATGACCGCATCAGCCACCACTGAAGGAGGCTTCTTGCCGGAGCGGTCCGAACCCATGCAAAGCGGGCACGGGGACCATCTGCAGGGGGTTTGAATCCAGCAGCGCATCCACGGAGGCCGCCACCCGGCCTGACGGCCGGGAGACAGCCCCAGCAGAGCGGCCGGACGCCCTGCAGCCCCATGCCCAGGGGTTGACTACGAGCTTTTCAACAGCAGCAACATTTGTATACGCTCTTGGAGCTGGAATTACCGCAGCTGCTGGCACCAGACTTGCCCTCCAGTTGATACTCATTGCTGCGTTTGGATAGCATTCATTGCGGAGTCCCACCCACCACACAGGGTGAGCAGGGCTGCTATGGCTCGTCGCTGTCTCGCCAGACCAGTGTCGGCAGTGGACAATTTGCGCGCCTGCTGCTCGCCTTGGCAATGGTAGCCGTTTCTTAGGCTCCCTCTCCGGAATCAAACCCTGATTTCCCGTTACCCGTGATAGCCATGGTGGTCCACTACACCACCAACCAGAGCTGATAGGTCAGAGACTCACACTGTGGGAGCATTCATGGTAGAACCATCTTTGCCATCACAGAAAACGGCCTGAATCACCCTTGCACGCTGCCCTGTACGGGCGCAGGTCTTGATATCGGCCAACTGCCAGTGACCCTGAACGGGCCACAGCTCTGAGCTTCCATGTATTAGCCACCCAGTTGAGGTGAATATCCGGACCGATGTCACAGGGGACCACGAGGGCCCCAAGCAACCAGTGCACAGTCATCAGATTGTCGCCGGTGTAATGAGCCATTCACAGATTCACTCTCAATCCCATGTATTCTGACACTTGCATGGCTTAGTCCTTGAGAGAAGCATATGACAACTGGCAGGATCAACCAGAATCACTCGACTGCATCATGCCCAGGAGCGACCATCGAACCCCATGAAGGGGCGTCAATGGCCTCTCCACGGTGGCTTGCCGTGAGCCACGCCCTCCGACGGACGCCCCGTGGAGGAGCCAATCCGTCGGTGACTGCATCAAACCACGGAGAACCGGAGCTCTCCAAGCGCCCGTGCATGTGCATGCACGGGCCGCGTCTCGGAACCCGCCGGAGATGGACTCCGGCGGGGGGCGATCTCGGATCCATGGCCAGAGGTGGCGCGCACCCCATGGCCGACAGCCAAGGCTGTACCAACTCACGATCGAATGCCTCTGCATCATCTCCGTTGCCCCGCCGCAGGGCAGCCTCGCGAGGGCTGCGCCGCAGCGGGATCGATACAACCAGAACGGGTCTTATCCACGTGGGGGCTGGGTTGATTTGTATAGCGGAGGTTGCAGCCTGCCTCACGCTGTGACCCAGGATCGCCTCCGGCGGTCTCGGGGCCGGGGCGCCATGCGACGCCGCCGGGGGCCTCCCCTTACATAGTAACAAACGGGCCCCGCGGAACGGGAGCTTTCCTCGCGCGATTCGGCCGGGCGAGCCGAAACGGGGATCCATGAAGGCTGCACAGGGACATCCGGCTGGGATGGTGACGGGCTGACCCAGGATCGCCTCCGGCGGTCTCGGGGCCGGGGCGCCATGCGACGCCGCCGGGGGCCTCCCCTTACATAGTAACAAACGGGCCCCGCGGACGGGAGCTTTCCTCGCGCGATTCGGCCGGGCGAGCCGAAACGGGGATCCATGAAGGCTGCACTGGGCAAGCACTGGAATCACCACGTGGAGGCCTGCTCCGCGCGATGATCCCAGTGCCAGCCCTTGACCAGAGGCAGAGAACCCACAGCATGCGGGGCCACTGCGGCTCACAGGCTCGGACCGGTACTAGTCTCATACGATTCATCTCCGGTGAAGCAACTTCCTCGCCTTAGTACACCAGCCCATGAGAGTCACGTGATATGCATGCGGGACCGTGTCCAAAGAGGCATGCACAATGGTAGGCCCGGAAGCCCACCATCAATGTCACGCTATCTCATGCAACCTTGCCGCGGAATGTTTCGACTGCATCACTGCTGACTGGAGGGCGATGCCTCGGATCCAAAACCATAGAAAGCCATGCGATTGTCCAATCACGTCATCTTGCCTCCTCCGACCGGAGGCGTGCGCTGCTCTCGCTGTGCCGCGGCGAGGCCTCCGTGGGCCCTTCGAAGGACGTCACCAGAGACTGAAGCCCAGGCCTCTTCACGGCATTCGAGACGCACGCCCCGGCATTGGCCATCGGAGATCCAACCCCGCGCGGAACGCAGGGCACGCTAGCCTTATTTGACAGTGCTTGTCCAAAGTTCGGTATGCGGAGGCGATCGGGCACTGAGCCCCATGGGGTGTTTGTCGGACACTCTGGTACAGGATGCACCGAGTCGCACGAAGCCATGCGCTCGGATGCTGCTGCCCCATGGGGTGTGCACACGCCGGGTGCCCGGTTCAGACTTAGATGCTTTCAGCCAATATCCGCCATGTGTAGACTAGCAAGCCCCGGCCGCTCAGCCGACCACAGAAACCAGAGGCATGGCACGAGGGTTCCTCTCGTACTACCACGCGCTGCCGTCGTCAAACCCAATCATCACAAGTGTGAAGGCAATCGCGAAGGATCGCCGTCGAGAAGCAAACCGTGCTCATCGGGAGTTCTGAAGACAGAATAGCGGCCGTTGCAGGAGGGTAAAACCAACCTGTCTCACGACGGTCTAAACCCAGCTCACGTTCCCTGTTGGTGGGTGAACAATCCAACTCTTCTACTCGGCTGCAGGTGAGAAGCTAGGAAGAGCCGACATCGAAGGATCAAAAAGCAACGTCGCTTCGAACGCTTGGCTGCCACAAGCCAGTTATCCCTGTGGTAATTTTTCTGACACCTCTGGCTTCAATATCCGGAACTCGCGTGCTTGACCAAAGGATCGCAAGGCCACGCTTGCACATTGTGGACTCTTACTGAAAGTGACTGCATCAGCAGTGCCTTTGACCTGCTCCTCTGTGAGGGGTTTCCGTCCCGCCTGAGCAGTGCTTCGGGACACCTGCGTTGTCCTGTAACAGGTGTGCCGCCCCAGCCAAACTCCCCATCTGAGCAGTGTCCCGAAGCTGCGGCGAACAAAGCACCTGGGTCGCACACGGGCCCGAGGGCCCGGAACTGTGCTTGGCACACGAAGCGGTGAGGCCGTGAGGCACGACGCAAGGGACGTGCCTCTAGGTCGGGCACCAAGAGGTGCCAGCGGCTGCCGTACCCGAATCATCCGATTAGTAAAGCGGCTGTGGAGGTAGTGGTATTTCATTGCAAGCTTGCGCGTAGCAGCGCGGAGCCTCATCATATCCAGAAGGACGGAAGAGCCGACAGTCGAGATGGCCGCGAAGGCCATGATCAATGCCATGAGTTGGCGCGCACTTCCCACCTGTGCTACACCCTCCATGCTGCTGCACTCTGTCAGACTAGAGTCAAACTCAACAGGGTCTTCTTTCCCCGCTGGAACACCCAAGCCCGTTCCCTTGGCGGTTGGTTCACCAGCCAGCATCTAGGGACAGCAGGAATCTCGTTGATCCATTCATGCGCGTCAATAATCAGTCGACGAGGCATTTGGCTACCTTAAGAGAGTCATAGTTACTCCCGCCGTTTACCCGCGCTTGGCTAAATCTCTTTGCATTGACAATCAGAGCACTGGGCAGAAGTCACCTCGCGGAACCAGCCAGCAGGTCCCATCGCAAAGCTGTGTTTCAATTAAACAGTCAGATTCCCCTGCGTAGTACACAGTTCCGAGTAGACCACACGTGGGTGCCACGGATGGGGCCGACGTCTCAGGTCGGCCATCTCCCCGCCCACGGGAACTGAAGCCAGGCCGCACCCGAAGGCACAGCCTCTCTTCTTTGCACACCCAAAGCTCCGTGCCTCCACCCAAGAGCCGCGGCGGGGCGTGCTTGGCCGTTCCGAGGCACAAGGATCACGCCCGCTGGAGAAGCGGCCTTCGGCTGAGGTGGGGCCTGGACGCCCACGGCCAGAGGACGGCTGGGAAGCCAGCCCTGGCACAGGACAACCAAGCCCCGGAGGGTTCCGTGCAATCCCGACGGGCAGGCCTGACACCCTGGCCCTTGGAGCCACCGCATCTTCCGAAGGTACACAACCAGTTTGCCGATTTCCCTTAGCTGCATTTGCACTGTTGACCAGCGGCGTCTAGCCGAAGAGACCAGCTGCGGTGATTCGGTACGGAGCCATTCCAATCGGATCAGAGCCCCCAGATGGGGGCTTGTCCCGGTTTGGTCACCAAGGGTTCACGCTTTGTTGCACAACTTCGCAGGGCGTTCCATGGAGTCGGTGGCCACCAAAGGCATGGCGCATTCCGGGTCGGCCGAGGCCAAACCCTCAGAGCAGGGCACGCGTAAGTCCAATGGTACCAATGCAGCACCATCTTGCCAAGCAGAGAGCTATGTCGCCATGCAGCATGTCAGTGGATAGCCCACACACTCCAGCTGTCAGATGGAAAAGACAACTCCACAGGGGCGCCACCGAGACGCGGCCCCGCAGCACCGGACTTGAGAACACCAGCGTTGCCACTGGCCCTTCCCAGCAATCTCTCCGAGAAAGCGTTCTGAGTATCATCAGCCAAGACCCTGGTACCAGCGTGTCGGAATATTAGATTCGTCTGCCTGTTCGCCACTCCTGCAAGGCAGAGCCCTGGCACCGAGCTTCACCCGAAGGGCACAGCGCCGCGCACCCCATGGCACCCAGTGGGGGACCAGCACGGCGCCAGCCGCGGGACGGGCGACCCGGAGCCAGAGGCCCCGAACTTTGCAGCCTTTGCCGTATCCGTGAGCATTGCCATCTGGCTTACAATCGACTGACCCATATTCAACGGCTGTTGGTATGGAAGCCTGCTCCACTCCAGTCCTCAACCACTCAGGCCAGCAGCAGGCCTCTGCAAGAGAGAGCCTGCATGAGCCACCAGAAAGAATACTCGCTACTGCAACCAAGATCTGCACCAAGGGATACTTCCCTCCGGGTCACCCCGGAGCCAGCACCGCGAACCCTTGCGTCTCGCCTACGCACTGCTGCACCTGCCCTGCTGCCACAGCAGCGGCGCGGTGTAAGTCAAACAACGCCTCTGGCTTGAGCATCATCCATTTTCGAAGCTGCCCGCTTCGGCAGGTGGGTTGTTACACACTCCTAAGCGGATTCCAACCTTCATGGCCACCGCCCTGCTATCTCTAGCGGACAACATCCTTTGTGGATTCTATGTATGAGCCAGCACTTGAACCCTGCAACCGCGCTCTCGGATCATCCCGCATCGCCAGCACTGCTTACCAGTAATGGCCCACATGGGGCTGCACACTGTTCCGGGTTGGGCCCCAGCGGCCTCAGCGGATGCCCGGGCAGAATGCCCCACCCCGCTGAGGCCAGAAGGCTGCCACCATCTCTCAAACACACTCAGGCACAGCGGACTGCGTTGGGCACGCCGTCGGCCAGGGATGGCCTTTGACGCGCCACACACAGACGCCGGATGCAGAGAAGTGTGCCTCCGATGCTTGCCCATTCACAGTTTGAGAATAGGTTGAGGACTGATAGACTCCCCAGAATGCCTCTCATGCATTGCTTTACCGGACAAAGCCGCATCACGATCGACGAGTTCGGACACACTCCCAGCCCCAGCTATCCTGAGGGAAAACTTGGGCGGAAACCAGCTACTAGATGGTTCGATTGGCCTTTCACCCCTATGCCCCGCTCAGACAACACGATTTGCACGTCAGGATTGCGACCGGCCTCCACCGCAGTTTCCCACGGCTTCGCCGTAGCCAGGTATAGTTCACCATCTTTCGGGTCCCATGGAGGACACCTCGCACTCAGAACCAGTGTCCATTGGATTCAGGCTCGGCAGCTCTTGCATCAGATCGGTTTGCCATTGCACGCCATGGAGAAACATGCGGCACGCAGCACCATAGATCCCGCATGGATCCAAGAGGCAGCACCGCGGCGCAGAGTCCCCAGAGGCATGGCCACACGCTCTTCAGAGTCCCCAAAGGCGCGGTGAAACACAGTAGCACCGCGGAGAAAGTGGTCCGTTCGCTTTAACCAGGCAACGTTCGGGAGAATCGGCAGCTGCGGCCACTGCTGCATGCCACGCCTGGGTCGGGTCGCGGAGGCCAAACCCGGCCAAGGCGGCGGCACAGCGGGCCCCGCCACCAGTTGCTCCGTACCAGCTTTGACTACACGCACAGCATTGCCTGCGGCCTCCGATAGACTCCTTGGTCCGTGTTTCAAGACGGGCAGGGGATGTCCCTGCCTTGCCAAGCCACTCTTGACACCTTTGCACCACTGTGCACCAACCGGGTACCGAGAGCCGGGATGAGAGACCTGGAGGGCCTGCACACCACTAGCTCTCCCACTGATTGCACCCGGCGCGGTTGGTAGGCACATGCATCCGGTGCACCACACAGGGGCACACCGGACACCCACAGGGCCATTCTGCCTTGCCACATTTGCCCTCTCGAAGGATGATGCTCCGTGACATGGGTTACGGCTCCGGGCGGGACAGCAGAGCACCAAAGAGCAAAGCCAAGCCCGGAAGCCATCCAGAATCCCAGCCAATGAAGCCTCTTCTCCGTCGGGGCATAGGTCACAGCGACCAAATGCATGCCCCCAGGTCCAGACAGGCGGAGTGCCTCTGCCAGAATGCCACTGCGAATCGATCCCACCAGAGAGTGGGGCTCTGCAGCCAGCCGCAGGCCAGACCCGAGGTCGCTTGTCCAAAAGCCGGGAAGGGCCCCACGACCGCCAATGCCTGTGCGAGAGCCACGGATGGTCCCGCCAGCCACTTCACGGTCCGGGGCCGCATCGCAATCCTCTGTGTCAGGGAAGCATCCACCACCGGTCGCCTGCCGCAGCTTCAGGCACTTTGAACCCTCTTTGCAGAGTCCTTTGCACGTTTCGATCAGTCTACTTGTTAGCTATCGGTCCCATGTCTGTATGCAGCCTTGCCACGGACATGCCTGGCCGTTTGACCTACAGTCCCAAGCAGCTCTACTCCAGGGTCTGGCGTGTGTGCACACCATGGCTAAGAACACCGACCAGTCCTCTTGACAGGAGGGCTGTAGCCCAGGTATCGCGGACCATCCCAGGCCACTCTGACTCTGGATCGGCGCCATAGTAGGTCTGTGCAGCCGTGACAGCCATCCCCATGCCAGCATTGCATCCCGGAGTGCACCCAGTGCTCACCGCATCAGGTGACCAACAACGATACGGGTAGACCGTGTCAATCTGGTTCATTCGCCATTACTGAAGCCATCGCGATTGCTGTCTCTTCCTCTGCCAAGTGATATGCTTAAATTCAGCAGGTAGCTCTCTGTGCTTCAGGTCGCCAGCCGATGGCATTGCGAAGCAATGCAACCCGATGAATCATCCATCAGGGCCGTGCACCGGGAGTGTCAAACCCATCACCCGCGGCCGGAGAAGGCCCAACACCAGCGCCGCGTGCCATGATGGTTCCAGCGCCGTGCAGGGCTTGGCCGCGGGTGATGCAACGGTTCGAATCACTCCACAATGCAGCATGCTCCAACGGTTCTCATCAACGGGCGTCCGAAGGCCAATCGGAGGGCAACACCACGGGTCTCTGTCTCCAGAGGCCGTTGGCACCGCCCCGCTCTGAGCCCGCGGAGTCGCGGCTGGGCCGCGGTCCGTGGGCTCCATGATCAAGCCTCTGCGCGCGGAGAGGTGAAGGACACCCCTCCGCGCTGCTCTGCACGCCAAATGACCCCATGATGAACATGGGATCCCGTGGCATCATTGCAGCCGTATTGGATAACGATTCCGACTCAGACACTGAAGCATCGAAAGGGAGAAACCGGCATTGAACCGCTGGTCTCCACTTGCCTGTTGCGTTCAAAGGTAGTCATCTCCACAAAGCTCACGAGTCTCTGCATTTCGCAATTCCCGTATCGAAGGCTACTCCGTTCTTCCACATCACATGGACCAAGGCATCCACTGCAGCAGGTTGGACATCAACAACCATCTATCTCTGCTCCCTGGCGCGGGAGAGCCCTCAGCGCCGTCACCCACTGGTTGACCAGCAGGTGGCGTTGCACAAAGCTTCGACAATGATCCTGCTGCAGGTTCACCTACAGCAACCTTGTTACAACTTTTGCTTCCTCTAGCAACAGAACATCGCCCAAATTCCATGACAAGACATTGATGTGCACGAGTGCCAATCAGCTTGAGTTCCTGAGGGCTTTATCATTCTGCCATCAGTAGCAACGATGGGCGGTGTGTATAAATGGCAGGGACATAATCTGTGCAAGCTGATGACGTGCACATACCAGGCATTCCTTGTTCATGACAGATAGTTGCAAGCATCAATCCCAAACACGCATTCACAGCTGCAAAGGTTGCCCGCCCACTTCTGGGCAGGACGGTCCCATGGATGGGACACCAAGGCTTGTTCACTGGACCAGTGTAGTGCGCGTGCGGCCCAGAACATCTAGGAGCATCACAGACCTGCTGTTGGCTCTGGCTTGCGTGCACTTGGTAAACATGCACGGCACCCGAGAGAAGCAGCATACCCGGCACTCTCAGACGGGTAATCCACGAGCCCCGGTGGGACCGGCAAGCCGACCCACGGGTCAGGTGTTCCGTCCTACATGAATGCGAGACCGGGGACTATTCAGAGGCAGAGGTCTCACTCGTTATCGGAATCAACCAGACAAATCACTCCACCAATCAGGAGCGGCCATGCACCACCGTCCAGAGGATCAAGAAAGAACCCTCAATCTGTCAATCCCGACTGCGTCCTGACCTGGTAACATTCCCCGTGTTGAGTCAAATTAAGCCGCATACTCCACGCCTTGTGGTGCCATTCCATCAATTCCTTTAAGTTTCAGCCTTGAGACCGTACTCCCCCCTGAATCCGTAAGCTTTGATTTCTCGCTGCAGAGGAGTGAAACCGATGGCATCCTGTTGAGGAGATTATGGCCCACCGACACCGAGCTGACATAGTTTACAGCGGTAGACTACGATGGTATCTGATCATCTTCGCTCCCCACACTCTCGTTCTTGATCGACGAACATGCTCCAGTGGAACGCCTTTGCCGCAGTTGATCCCACAGCGGTCTGAGAATTTCACCTCTGGCGTGTCAATATCCATCACGACGAACAGACCCATCACTGCCGTTCAGAGCCAGCACCGCCCAGCTGCCCGGTGAAGGCCACCGCCGGAGCGGATAGCCTCCGGCCATCTGGGGGCACCAGCACTGCGTTGCCCTTTGCGGACCCTGAGACTCAGCAGAACAGCTGTGTCCACATATGGTCGATCCTTTGCCATCCCGCGCTGAATCATGCAATCAAGTCACGTTTGCTTTGGACGCGCTGAGTTGTTCACAGTGGCATCCATGGACGGCTCCGAGGTCGGGTCGCAAGTGACCCGCGCCCATGTCAGAGGCATGACCGCATCAGCCACCACTGAAGGAGGCTTCTTGCCGGAGCGGTCCGAACCCATGCAAAGCGGGCACGGGGACCATCTGCAGGGGGTTTGAATCCAGCAGCGCATCCACGGAGGCCGCCACCCGGCCTGACGGCCGGGAGACAGCCCCAGCAGAGCGGCCGGACGCCCTGCAGCCCCATGCCCAGGGGTTGACTACGAGCTTTTCAACAGCAGCAACATTTGTATACGCTCTTGGAGCTGGAATTACCGCAGCTGCTGGCACCAGACTTGCCCTCCAGTTGATACTCATTGCTGCGTTTGGATAGCATTCATTGCGGAGTCCCACCCACCACACAGGGTGAGCAGGGCTGCTATGGCTCGTCGCTGTCTCGCCAGACCAGTGTCGGCAGTGGACAATTTGCGCGCCTGCTGCTCGCCTTGGCAATGGTAGCCGTTTCTTAGGCTCCCTCTCCGGAATCAAACCCTGATTTCCCGTTACCCGTGATAGCCATGGTGGTCCACTACACCACCAACCAGAGCTGATAGGTCAGAGACTCACACTGTGGAGCATTCATGGTAGAACCATCTTTGCCATCACAGAAAACGGCCTGAATCACCCTTGCACGCTGCCCTGTACGGGCGCAGGTCTTGATATCGGCCAACTGCCAGTGACCCTGAACGGGCCACAGCTCTGAGCTTCCATGTATTAGCCACCCAGTTGAGGTGAATATCCGGACCGATGTCACAGGGGACCACGAGGGCCCCAAGCAACCAGTGCACAGTCATCAGATTGTCGCCGGTGTAATGAGCCATTCACAGATTCACTCTCAATCCCATGTATTCTGACACTTGCATGGCTTAGTCCTTGAGAGAAGCATATGACAACTGGCAGGATCAACCAGAATCACTCGACTGCATCATGCCCAGGAGCGACCATCGAACCCCATGAAGGGGCGTCAATGGCCTCTCCACGGTGGCTTGCCGTGAGCCACGCCCTCCGACGGACGCCCCGTGGAGGAGCCAATCCGTCGGTGACTGCATCAAACCACGGAGAACCGGAGCTCTCCAAGCGCCCGTGCATGTGCATGCACGGGCCGCGTCTCGGAACCCGCCGGAGATGGACTCCGGCGGGGGGCGATCTCGGATCCATGGCCAGAGGTGGCGCGCACCCCATGGCCGACAGCCAAGGCTGTACCAACTCACGATCGAATGCCTCTGCATCATCTCCGTTGCCCCGCCGCAGGGCAGCCTCGCGAGGGCTGCGCCGCAGCGGGATCGATACAACCAGAACGGGTCTTATCCACGTGGGGGCTGGGTTGATTTGTATAGCGGAGGTTGCAGCCTGCCTCACGCTGTGACCCAGGATCGCCTCCGGCGGTCTCGGGGCCGGGGCGCCATGCGACGCCGCCGGGGGCCTCCCCTTACATAGTAACAAACGGGCCCCGCGGAACGGGAGCTTTCCTCGCGCGATTCGGCCGGGCGAGCCGAAACGGGGATCCATGAAGGCTGCACAGGACATCCGGCTGGGATGGTGACGGGCTGACCCAGGATCGCCTCCGGCGGTCTCGGGGCCGGGGCGCCATGCGACGCCGCCGGGGGCCTCCCCTTACATAGTAACAAACGGGCCCCGCGGAACGGGAGCTTTCCTCGCGCGATTCGGCCGGGCGAGCCGAAACGGGGATCCATGAAGGCTGCACTGGGCAAGCACTGGAATCACCACGTGGAGGCCTGCTCCGCGCGATGATCCCAGTGCCAGCCCTTGACCAGAGGCAGAGAACCCACAGCATGCGGGGCCACTGCGGCTCACAGGCTCGGACCGGTACTAGTCTCATACGATTCATCTCCGGTGAAGCAACTTCCTCGCCTTAGTACACCAGCCCATGAGAGTCACGTGATATGCATGCGGGACCGTGTCCAAAGAGGCATGCACAATGGTAGGCCCGGAAGCCCACCATCAATGTCACGCTATCTCATGCAACCTTGCCGCGGAATGTTTCGACTGCATCACTGCTGACTGGAGGGCGATGCCTCGGATCCAAAACCATAGAAAGCCATGCGATTGTCCAATCACGTCCTCTTGCCTCCTCCGACCGGAGGCGTGCGCTGCTCTCGCTGTGCCGCGGCGAGGCCTCCGTGGGCCCTTCGAAGGACGTCACCAGAGACTGAAGCCCAGGCCTCTTCACGGCATTCGAGACGCACGCCCCGGCATTGGCCATCGGAGATCCAACCCCGCGCGGAACGCAGGGCACGCTAGCCTTATTTGACAGTGCTTGTCCAAAGTTCGGTATGCGGAGGCGATCGGGCACTGAGCCCCATGGGGTGTTTGTCGGACACTCTGGTACAGGATGCACCGAGTCGCACGAAGCCATGCGCTCGGATGCTGCTGCCCCATGGGGTGTGCACACGCCGGGTGCCCGGTTCAGACTTAGATGCTTTCAGCCAATATCCGCCATGTGTAGACTAGCAAGCCCCGGCCGCTCAGCCGACCACAGAAACCAGAGGCATGGCACGAGGGTTCCTCTCGTACTACCACGCGCTGCCGTCGTCAAACCCAATCATCACAAGTGTGAAGGCAATCGCGAAGGATCGCCGTCGAGAAGCAAACCGTGCTCATCGGGAGTTCTGAAGACAGAATAGCGGCCGTTGCAGGAGGGTAAAACCAACCTGTCTCACGACGGTCTAAACCCAGCTCACGTTCCCTGTTGGTGGGTGAACAATCCAACTCTTCTACTCGGCTGCAGGTGAGAAGCTAGGAAGAGCCGACATCGAAGGATCAAAAAGCAACGTCGCTTCGAACGCTTGGCTGCCACAAGCCAGTTATCCCTGTGGTAATTTTTCTGACACCTCTGGCTTCAATATCCGGAACTCGCGTGCTTGACCAAAGGATCGCAAGGCCACGCTTGCACATTGTGGACTCTTACTGAAAGTGACTGCATCAGCAGTGCCTTTGACCTGCTCCTCTGTGAGGGGTTTCCGTCCCGCCTGAGCAGTGCTTCGGGACACCTGCGTTGTCCTGTAACAGGTGTGCCGCCCCAGCCAAACTCCCCATCTGAGCAGTGTCCCGAAGCTGCGGCGAACAAAGCACCTGGGTCGCACACGGGCCCGAGGGCCCGGAACTGTGCTTGGCACACGAAGCGGTGAGGCCGTGAGGCACGACGCAAGGGACGTGCCTCTAGGTCGGGCACCAAGAGGTGCCAGCGGCTGCCGTACCCGAATCATCCGATTAGTAAAGCGGCTGTGGAGGTAGTGGTATTTCATTGCAAGCTTGCGCGTAGCAGCGCGGAGCCTCATCATATCCAGAAGGACGGAAGAGCCGACAGTCGAGATGGCCGCGAAGGCCATGATCAATGCCATGAGTTGGCGCGCACTTCCCACCTGTGCTACACCCTCCATGCTGCTGCACTCTGTCAGACTAGAGTCAAACTCAACAGGGTCTTCTTTCCCCGCTGGAACACCCAAGCCCGTTCCCTTGGCGGTTGGTTCACCAGCCAGCATCTAGGGACAGCAGGAATCTCGTTGATCCATTCATGCGCGTCAATAATCAGTCGACGAGGCATTTGGCTACCTTAAGAGAGTCATAGTTACTCCCGCCGTTTACCCGCGCTTGGCTAAATCTCTTTGCATTGACAATCAGAGCACTGGGCAGAAGTCACCTCGCGGAACCAGCCAGCAGGTCCCATCGCAAAGCTGTGTTTCAATTAAACAGTCAGATTCCCCTGCGTAGTACACAGTTCCGAGTAGACCACACGTGGGTGCCACGGATGGGGCCGACGTCTCAGGTCGGCCATCTCCCCGCCCACGGGAACTGAAGCCAGGCCGCACCCGAAGGCACAGCCTCTCTTCTTTGCACACCCAAAGCTCCGTGCCTCCACCCAAGAGCCGCGGCGGGGCGTGCTTGGCCGTTCCGAGGCACAAGGATCACGCCCGCTGGAGAAGCGGCCTTCGGCTGAGGTGGGGCCTGGACGCCCACGGCCAGAGGACGGCTGGGAAGCCAGCCCTGGCACAGGACAACCAAGCCCCGGAGGGTTCCGTGCAATCCCGACGGGCAGGCCTGACACCCTGGCCCTTGGAGCCACCGCATCTTCCGAAGGTACACAACCAGTTTGCCGATTTCCCTTAGCTGCATTTGCACTGTTGACCAGCGGCGTCTAGCCGAAGAGACCAGCTGCGGTGATTCGGTACGGAGCCATTCCAATCGGATCAGAGCCCCCAGATGGGGGCTTGTCCCGGTTTGGTCACCAAGGGTTCACGCTTTGTTGCACAACTTCGCAGGGCGTTCCATGGAGTCGGTGGCCACCAAAGGCATGGCGCATTCCGGGTCGGCCGAGGCCAAACCCTCAGAGCAGGGCACGCGTAAGTCCAATGGTACCAATGCAGCACCATCTTGCCAAGCAGAGAGCTATGTCGCCATGCAGCATGTCAGTGGATAGCCCACACACTCCAGCTGTCAGATGGAAAAGACAACTCCACAGGGGCGCCACCGAGACGCGGCCCCGCAGCACCGGACTTGAGAACACCAGCGTTGCCACTGGCCCTTCCCAGCAATCTCTCCGAGAAAGCGTTCTGAGTATCATCAGCCAAGACCCTGGTACCAGCGTGTCGGAATATTAGATTCGTCTGCCTGTTCGCCACTCCTGCAAGGCAGAGCCCTGGCACCGAGCTTCACCCGAAGGGCACAGCGCCGCGCACCCCATGGCACCCAGTGGGGGACCAGCACGGCGCCAGCCGCGGGACGGGCGACCCGGAGCCAGAGGCCCCGAACTTTGCAGCCTTTGCCGTATCCGTGAGCATTGCCATCTGGCTTACAATCGACTGACCCATATTCAACGGCTGTTGGTATGGAAGCCTGCTCCACTCCAGTCCTCAACCACTCAGGCCAGCAGCAGGCCTCTGCAAGAGAGAGCCTGCATGAGCCACCAGAAAGAATACTCGCTACTGCAACCAAGATCTGCACCAAGGGATACTTCCCTCCGGGTCACCCCGGAGCCAGCACCGCGAACCCTTGCGTCTCGCCTACGCACTGCTGCACCTGCCCTGCTGCCACAGCAGCGGCGCGGTGTAAGTCAAACAACGCCTCTGGCTTGAGCATCATCCATTTTCGAAGCTGCCCGCTTCGGCAGGTGGGTTGTTACACACTCCTAAGCGGATTCCAACCTTCATGGCCACCGCCCTGCTATCTCTAGCGGACAACATCCTTTGTGGATTCTATGTATGAGCCAGCACTTGAACCCTGCAACCGCGCTCTCGGATCATCCCGCATCGCCAGCACTGCTTACCAGTAATGGCCCACATGGGGCTGCACACTGTTCCGGGTTGGGCCCCAGCGGCCTCAGCGGATGCCCGGGCAGAATGCCCCACCCCGCTGAGGCCAGAAGGCTGCCACCATCTCTCAAACACACTCAGGCACAGCGGACTGCGTTGGGCACGCCGTCGGCCAGGGATGGCCTTTGACGCGCCACACACAGACGCCGGATGCAGAGAAGTGTGCCTCCGATGCTTGCCCATTCACAGTTTGAGAATAGGTTGAGGACTGATAGACTCCCCAGAATGCCTCTCATGCATTGCTTTACCGGACAAAAGCCGCATCACGATCGACGAGTTCGGACACACTCCCAGCCCCAGCTATCCTGAGGGAAACTTGGGCGGAAACCAGCTACTAGATGGTTCGATTGGCCTTTCACCCCTATGCCCCGCTCAGACAACACGATTTGCACGTCAGGATTGCGACCGGCCTCCACCGCAGTTTCCCACGGCTTCGCCGTAGCCAGGTATAGTTCACCATCTTTCGGGTCCCATGGAGGACACCTCGCACTCAGAACCAGTGTCCATTGGATTCAGGCTCGGCAGCTCTTGCATCAGATCGGTTTGCCATTGCACGCCATGGAGAAACATGCGGCACGCAGCACCATAGATCCCGCATGGATCCAAGAGGCAGCACCGCGGCGCAGAGTCCCCAGAGGCATGGCCACACGCTCTTCAGAGTCCCCAAAGGCGCGGTGAAACACAGTAGCACCGCGGAGAAAGTGGTCCGTTCGCTTTAACCAGGCAACGTTCGGGAGAATCGGCAGCTGCGGCCACTGCTGCATGCCACGCCTGGGTCGGGTCGCGGAGGCCAAACCCGGCCAAGGCGGCGGCACAGCGGGCCCCGCCACCAGTTGCTCCGTACCAGCTTTGACTACACGCACAGCATTGCCTGCGGCCTCCGATAGACTCCTTGGTCCGTGTTTCAAGACGGGCAGGGGATGTCCCTGCCTTGCCAAGCCACTCTTGACACCTTTGCACCACTGTGCACCAACCGGGGTACCGAGAGCCGGGATGAGAGACCTGGAGGGCCTGCACACCACTAGCTCTCCCACTGATTGCACCCGGCGCGGTTGGTAGGCACATGCATCCGGTGCACCACACAGGGGCACACCGGACACCCACAGGGCCATTCTGCCTTGCCACATTTGCCCTCTCGAAGGATGATGCTCCGTGACATGGGTTACGGCTCCGGGCGGGACAGCAGAGCACCAAAGAGCAAAGCCAAGCCCGGAAGCCATCCAGAATCCCAGCCAATGAAGCCTCTTCTCCGTCGGGGCATAGGTCACAGCGACCAAATGCATGCCCCCAGGTCCAGACAGGCGGAGTGCCTCTGCCAGAATGCCACTGCGAATCGATCCCACCAGAGAGTGGGGCTCTGCAGCCAGCCGCAGGCCAGACCCGAGGTCGCTTGTCCAAAAGCCGGGAAGGGCCCCACGACCGCCAATGCCTGTGCGAGAGCCACGGATGGTCCCGCCAGCCACTTCACGGTCCGGGGCCGCATCGCAATCCTCTGTGTCAGGGAAGCATCCACCACCGGTCGCCTGCCGCAGCTTCAGGCACTTTGAACCCTCTTTGCAGAGTCCTTTGCACGTTTCGATCAGTCTACTTGTTAGCTATCGGTCCCATGTCTGTATGCAGCCTTGCCACGGACATGCCTGGCCGTTTGACCTACAGTCCCAAGCAGCTCTACTCCAGGGTCTGGCGTGTGTGCACACCATGGCTAAGAACACCGACCAGTCCTCTTGACAGGAGGGCTGTAGCCCAGGTATCGCGGACCATCCCAGGCCACTCTGACTCTGGATCGGCGCCATAGTAGGTCTGTGCAGCCGTGACAGCCATCCCCATGCCAGCATTGCATCCCGGAGTGCACCCAGTGCTCACCGCATCAGGTGACCAACAACGATACGGGTAGACCGTGTCAATCTGGTTCATTCGCCATTACTGAAGCCATCGCGATTGCTGTCTCTTCCTCTGCCAAGTGATATGCTTAAATTCAGCAGGTAGCTCTCTGTGCTTCAGGTCGCCAGCCGATGGCATTGCGAAGCAATGCAACCCGATGAATCATCCATCAGGGCCGTGCACCGGGAGTGTCAAACCCATCACCCGCGGCCGGAGAAGGCCCAACACCAGCGCCGCGTGCCATGATGGTTCCAGCGCCGTGCAGGGCTTGGCCGCGGGTGATGCAACGGTTCGAATCACTCCACAATGCAGCATGCTCCAACGGTTCTCATCAACGGGCGTCCGAAGGCCAATCGGAGGGCAACACCACGGGTCTCTGTCTCCAGAGGCCGTTGGCACCGCCCCGCTCTGAGCCCGCGGAGTCGCGGCTGGGCCGCGGTCCGTGGGCTCCATGATCAAGCCTCTGCGCGCGGAGAGGTGAAGGACACCCCTCCGCGCTGCTCTGCACGCCAAATGACCCCATGATGAACATGGGATCCCGTGGCATCATTGCAGCCGTATTGGATAACGATTCCGACTCAGACACTGAAGCATCGAAAGGGAGAAACCGGCATTGAACCGCTGGTCTCCACTTGCCTGTTGCGTTCAAAGGTAGTCATCTCCACAAAGCTCACGAGTCTCTGCATTTCGCAATTCCCGTATCGAAGGCTACTCCGTTCTTCCACATCACATGGACCAAGGCATCCACTGCAGCAGGTTGGACATCAACAACCATCTATCTCTGCTCCCTGGCGCGGGAGAGCCCTCAGCGCCGTCACCCACTGGTTGACCAGCAGGTGGCGTTGCACAAAGCTTCGACAATGATCCTGCTGCAGGTTCACCTACAGCAACCTTGTTACAACTTTTGCTTCCTCTAGCAACAGAACATCGCCCAAATTCCATGACAAGACATTGATGTGCACGAGTGCCAATCAGCTTGAGTTCCTGAGGGCTTTATCATTCTGCCATCAGTAGCAACGATGGGCGGTGTGTATAAATGGCAGGGACATAATCTGTGCAAGCTGATGACGTGCACATACCAGGCATTCCTTGTTCATGACAGATAGTTGCAAGCATCAATCCCAAACACGCATTCACAGCTGCAAAGGTTGCCCGCCCACTTCTGGGCAGGACGGTCCCATGGATGGGACACCAAGGCTTGTTCACTGGACCAGTGTAGTGCGCGTGCGGCCCAGAACATCTAGGAGCATCACAGACCTGCTGTTGGCTCTGGCTTGCGTGCACTTGGTAAACATGCACGGCACCCGAGAGAAGCAGCATACCCGGCACTCTCAGACGGGTAATCCACGAGCCCCGGTGGGACCGGCAAGCCGACCCACGGGTCAGGTGTTCCGTCCTACATGAATGCGAGACCGGGGACTATTCAGAGGCAGAGGTCTCACTCGTTATCGGAATCAACCAGACAAATCACTCCACCAATCAGGAGCGGCCATGCACCACCGTCCAGAGGATCAAGAAAGAACCCTCAATCTGTCAATCCCGACTGCGTCCTGACCTGGTAACATTCCCCGTGTTGAGTCAAATTAAGCCGCATACTCCACGCCTTGTGGTGCCATTCCATCAATTCCTTTAAGTTTCAGCCTTGAGACCGTACTCCCCCCTGAATCCGTAAGCTTTGATTTCTCGCTGCAGAGGAGTGAAACCGATGGCATCCTGTTGAGGAGATTATGGCCCACCGACACCGAGCTGACATAGTTTACAGCGGTAGACTACGATGGTATCTGATCATCTTCGCTCCCCACACTCTCGTTCTTGATCGACGAACATGCTCCAGTGGAACGCCTTTGCCGCAGTTGATCCCACAGCGGTCTGAGAATTTCACCTCTGGCGTGTCAATATCCATCACGACGAACAGACCCATCACTGCCGTTCAGAGCCAGCACCGCCCAGCTGCCCGGTGAAGGCCACCGCCGGAGCGGATAGCCTCCGGCCATCTGGGGGCACCAGCACTGCGTTGCCCTTTGCGGACCCTGAGACTCAGCAGAACAGCTGTGTCCACATATGGTCGATCCTTTGCCATCCCGCGCTGAATCATGCAATCAAGTCACGTTTGCTTTGGACGCGCTGAGTTGTTCACAGTGGCATCCATGGACGGCTCCGAGGTCGGGTCGCAAGTGACCCGCGCCCATGTCAGAGGCATGACCGCATCAGCCACCACTGAAGGAGGCTTCTTGCCGGAGCGGTCCGAACCCATGCAAAGCGGGCACGGGGACCATCTGCAGGGGGTTTGAATCCAGCAGCGCATCCACGGAGGCCGCCACCCGGCCTGACGGCCGGGAGACAGCCCCAGCAGAGCGGCCGGACGCCCTGCAGCCCCATGCCCAGGGGTTGACTACGAGCTTTTCAACAGCAGCAACATTTGTATACGCTCTTGGAGCTGGAATTACCGCAGCTGCTGGCACCAGACTTGCCCTCCAGTTGATACTCATTGCTGCGTTTGGATAGCATTCATTGCGGAGTCCCACCCACCACACAGGGTGAGCAGGGCTGCTATGGCTCGTCGCTGTCTCGCCAGACCAGTGTCGGCAGTGGACAATTTGCGCGCCTGCTGCTCGCCTTGGCAATGGTAGCCGTTTCTTAGGCTCCCTCTCCGGAATCAAACCCTGATTTCCCGTTACCCGTGATAGCCATGGTGGTCCACTACACCACCAACCAGAGCTGATAGGTCAGAGACTCACACTGTGGAGCATTCATGGTAGAACCATCTTTGCCATCACAGAAAACGGCCTGAATCACCCTTGCACGCTGCCCTGTACGGGCGCAGGTCTTGATATCGGCCAACTGCCAGTGACCCTGAACGGGCCACAGCTCTGAGCTTCCATGTATTAGCCACCCAGTTGAGGTGAATATCCGGACCGATGTCACAGGGGACCACGAGGGCCCCAAGCAACCAGTGCACAGTCATCAGATTGTCGCCGGTGTAATGAGCCATTCACAGATTCACTCTCAATCCCATGTATTCTGACACTTGCATGGCTTAGTCCTTGAGAGAAGCATATGACAACTGGCAGGATCAACCAGAATCACTCGACTGCATCATGCCCAGGAGCGACCATCGAACCCCATGAAGGGGCGTCAATGGCCTCTCCACGGTGGCTTGCCGTGAGCCACGCCCTCCGACGGACGCCCCGTGGAGGAGCCAATCCGTCGGTGACTGCATCAAACCACGGAGAACCGGAGCTCTCCAAGCGCCCGTGCATGTGCATGCACGGGCCGCGTCTCGGAACCCGCCGGAGATGGACTCCGGCGGGGGGCGATCTCGGATCCATGGCCAGAGGTGGCGCGCACCCCATGGCCGACAGCCAAGGCTGTACCAACTCACGATCGAATGCCTCTGCATCATCTCCGTTGCCCCGCCGCAGGGCAGCCTCGCGAGGGCTGCGCCGCAGCGGGATCGATACAACCAGAACGGGTCTTATCCACGTGGGGGCTGGGTTGATTTGTATAGCGGAGGTTGCAGCCTGCCTCACGCTGTGACCCAGGATCGCCTCCGGCGGTCTCGGGGCCGGGGCGCCATGCGACGCCGCCGGGGGCCTCCCCTTACATAGTAACAAACGGGCCCCGCGGAACGGGAGCTTTCCTCGCGCGATTCGGCCGGGCGAGCCGAAACGGGGATCCATGAAGGCTGCACAGGACATCCGGCTGGGATGGTGACGGGCTGACCCAGGATCGCCTCCGGCGGTCTCGGGGCCGGGGCGCCATGCGACGCCGCCGGGGGCCTCCCCTTACATAGTAACAAACGGGCCCCGCGGAACGGGAGCTTTCCTCGCGCGATTCGGCCGGGCGAGCCGAAACGGGGATCCATGAAGGCTGCACTGGGCAAGCACTGGAATCACCACGTGGAGGCCTGCTCCGCGCGATGATCCCAGTGCCAGCCCTTGACCAGAGGCAGAGAACCCACAGCATGCGGGGCCACTGCGGCTCACAGGCTCGGACCGGTACTAGTCTCATACGATTCATCTCCGGTGAAGCAACTTCCTCGCCTTAGTACACCAGCCCATGAGAGTCACGTGATATGCATGCGGGACCGTGTCCAAAGAGGCATGCACAATGGTAGGCCCGGAAGCCCACCATCAATGTCACGCTATCTCATGCAACCTTGCCGCGGAATGTTTCGACTGCATCACTGCTGACTGGAGGGCGATGCCTCGGATCCAAAACCATAGAAAGCCATGCGATTGTCCAATCACGTCATCTTGCCTCCTCCGACCGGAGGCGTGCGCTGCTCTCGCTGTGCCGCGGCGAGGCCTCCGTGGGCCCTTCGAAGGACGTCACCAGAGACTGAAGCCCAGGCCTCTTCACGGCATTCGAGACGCACGCCCCGGCATTGGCCATCGGAGATCCAACCCCGCGCGGAACGCAGGGCACGCTAGCCTTATTTGACAGTGCTTGTCCAAAGTTCGGTATGCGGAGGCGATCGGGCACTGAGCCCCATGGGGTGTTTGTCGGACACTCTGGTACAGGATGCACCGAGTCGCACGAAGCCATGCGCTCGGATGCTGCTGCCCCATGGGGTGTGCACACGCCGGGTGCCCGGTTCAGACTTAGATGCTTTCAGCCAATATCCGCCATGTGTAGACTAGCAAGCCCCGGCCGCTCAGCCGACCACAGAAACCAGAGGCATGGCACGAGGGTTCCTCTCGTACTACCACGCGCTGCCGTCGTCAAACCCAATCATCACAAGTGTGAAGGCAATCGCGAAGGATCGCCGTCGAGAAGCAAACCGTGCTCATCGGGAGTTCTGAAGACAGAATAGCGGCCGTTGCAGGAGGGTAAAACCAACCTGTCTCACGACGGTCTAAACCCAGCTCACGTTCCCTGTTGGTGGGTGAACAATCCAACTCTTCTACTCGGCTGCAGGTGAGAAGCTAGGAAGAGCCGACATCGAAGGATCAAAAAGCAACGTCGCTTCGAACGCTTGGCTGCCACAAGCCAGTTATCCCTGTGGTAATTTTTCTGACACCTCTGGCTTCAATATCCGGAACTCGCGTGCTTGACCAAAGGATCGCAAGGCCACGCTTGCACATTGTGGACTCTTACTGAAAGTGACTGCATCAGCAGTGCCTTTGACCTGCTCCTCTGTGAGGGGTTTCCGTCCCGCCTGAGCAGTGCTTCGGGACACCTGCGTTGTCCTGTAACAGGTGTGCCGCCCCAGCCAAACTCCCCATCTGAGCAGTGTCCCGAAGCTGCGGCGAACAAAGCACCTGGGTCGCACACGGGCCCGAGGGCCCGGAACTGTGCTTGGCACACGAAGCGGTGAGGCCGTGAGGCACGACGCAAGGGACGTGCCTCTAGGTCGGGCACCAAGAGGTGCCAGCGGCTGCCGTACCCGAATCATCCGATTAGTAAAGCGGCTGTGGAGGTAGTGGTATTTCATTGCAAGCTTGCGCGTAGCAGCGCGGAGCCTCATCATATCCAGAAGGACGGAAGAGCCGACAGTCGAGATGGCCGCGAAGGCCATGATCAATGCCATGAGTTGGCGCGCACTTCCCACCTGTGCTACACCCTCCATGCTGCTGCACTCTGTCAGACTAGAGTCAAACTCAACAGGGTCTTCTTTCCCCGCTGGAACACCCAAGCCCGTTCCCTTGGCGGTTGGTTCACCAGCCAGCATCTAGGGACAGCAGGAATCTCGTTGATCCATTCATGCGCGTCAATAATCAGTCGACGAGGCATTTGGCTACCTTAAGAGAGTCATAGTTACTCCCGCCGTTTACCCGCGCTTGGCTAAATCTCTTTGCATTGACAATCAGAGCACTGGGCAGAAGTCACCTCGCGGAACCAGCCAGCAGGTCCCATCGCAAAGCTGTGTTTCAATTAAACAGTCAGATTCCCCTGCGTAGTACACAGTTCCGAGTAGACCACACGTGGGTGCCACGGATGGGGCCGACGTCTCAGGTCGGCCATCTCCCCGCCCACGGGAACTGAAGCCAGGCCGCACCCGAAGGCACAGCCTCTCTTCTTTGCACACCCAAAGCTCCGTGCCTCCACCCAAGAGCCGCGGCGGGGCGTGCTTGGCCGTTCCGAGGCACAAGGATCACGCCCGCTGGAGAAGCGGCCTTCGGCTGAGGTGGGGCCTGGACGCCCACGGCCAGAGGACGGCTGGGAAGCCAGCCCTGGCACAGGACAACCAAGCCCCGGAGGGTTCCGTGCAATCCCGACGGGCAGGCCTGACACCCTGGCCCTTGGAGCCACCGCATCTTCCGAAGGTACACAACCAGTTTGCCGATTTCCCTTAGCTGCATTTGCACTGTTGACCAGCGGCGTCTAGCCGAAGAGACCAGCTGCGGTGATTCGGTACGGAGCCATTCCAATCGGATCAGAGCCCCCAGATGGGGGCTTGTCCCGGTTTGGTCACCAAGGGTTCACGCTTTGTTGCACAACTTCGCAGGGCGTTCCATGGAGTCGGTGGCCACCAAAGGCATGGCGCATTCCGGGTCGGCCGAGGCCAAACCCTCAGAGCAGGGCACGCGTAAGTCCAATGGTACCAATGCAGCACCATCTTGCCAAGCAGAGAGCTATGTCGCCATGCAGCATGTCAGTGGATAGCCCACACACTCCAGCTGTCAGATGGAAAAGACAACTCCACAGGGGCGCCACCGAGACGCGGCCCCGCAGCACCGGACTTGAGAACACCAGCGTTGCCACTGGCCCTTCCCAGCAATCTCTCCGAGAAAGCGTTCTGAGTATCATCAGCCAAGACCCTGGTACCAGCGTGTCGGAATATTAGATTCGTCTGCCTGTTCGCCACTCCTGCAAGGCAGAGCCCTGGCACCGAGCTTCACCCGAAGGGCACAGCGCCGCGCACCCCATGGCACCCAGTGGGGGACCAGCACGGCGCCAGCCGCGGGACGGGCGACCCGGAGCCAGAGGCCCCGAACTTTGCAGCCTTTGCCGTATCCGTGAGCATTGCCATCTGGCTTACAATCGACTGACCCATATTCAACGGCTGTTGGTATGGAAGCCTGCTCCACTCCAGTCCTCAACCACTCAGGCCAGCAGCAGGCCTCTGCAAGAGAGAGCCTGCATGAGCCACCAGAAAGAATACTCGCTACTGCAACCAAGATCTGCACCAAGGGATACTTCCCTCCGGGTCACCCCGGAGCCAGCACCGCGAACCCTTGCGTCTCGCCTACGCACTGCTGCACCTGCCCTGCTGCCACAGCAGCGGCGCGGTGTAAGTCAAACAACGCCTCTGGCTTGAGCATCATCCATTTTCGAAGCTGCCCGCTTCGGCAGGTGGGTTGTTACACACTCCTAAGCGGATTCCAACCTTCATGGCCACCGCCCTGCTATCTCTAGCGGACAACATCCTTTGTGGATTCTATGTATGAGCCAGCACTTGAACCCTGCAACCGCGCTCTCGGATCATCCCGCATCGCCAGCACTGCTTACCAGTAATGGCCCACCATGGGGCTGCACACTGTTCCGGGTTGGGCCCCAGCGGCCTCAGCGGATGCCCGGGCAGAATGCCCCACCCCGCTGAGGCCAGAAGGCTGCCACCATCTCTCAAACACACTCAGGCACAGCGGACTGCGTTGGGCACGCCGTCGGCCAGGGATGGCCTTTGACGCGCCACACACAGACGCCGGATGCAGAGAAGTGTGCCTCCGATGCTTGCCCATTCACAGTTTGAGAATAGGTTGAGGACTGATAGACTCCCCAGAATGCCTCTCATGCATTGCTTTACCGGACAAAAGCCGCATCACGATCGACGAGTTCGGACACACTCCCAGCCCAGCTATCCTGAGGGAAACTTGGGCGGAAACCAGCTACTAGATGGTTCGATTGGCCTTTCACCCCTATGCCCCGCTCAGACAACACGATTTGCACGTCAGGATTGCGACCGGCCTCCACCGCAGTTTCCCACGGCTTCGCCGTAGCCAGGTATAGTTCACCATCTTTCGGGTCCCATGGAGGACACCTCGCACTCAGAACCAGTGTCCATTGGATTCAGGCTCGGCAGCTCTTGCATCAGATCGGTTTGCCATTGCACGCCATGGAGAAACATGCGGCACGCAGCACCATAGATCCCGCATGGATCCAAGAGGCAGCACCGCGGCGCAGAGTCCCCAGAGGCATGGCCACACGCTCTTCAGAGTCCCCAAAGGCGCGGTGAAACACAGTAGCACCGCGGAGAAAGTGGTCCGTTCGCTTTAACCAGGCAACGTTCGGGAGAATCGGCAGCTGCGGCCACTGCTGCATGCCACGCCTGGGTCGGGTCGCGGAGGCCAAACCCGGCCAAGGCGGCGGCACAGCGGGCCCCGCCACCAGTTGCTCCGTACCAGCTTTGACTACACGCACAGCATTGCCTGCGGCCTCCGATAGACTCCTTGGTCCGTGTTTCAAGACGGGCAGGGGATGTCCCTGCCTTGCCAAGCCACTCTTGACACCTTTGCACCACTGTGCACCAACCGGGGTACCGAGAG
Source organism: Eutreptiella sp. 'Long Island Sound 2002' (assembly GCA_964036045.1). Classification (NCBI taxonomy): domain Eukaryota; phylum Euglenozoa; class Euglenophyceae; order Eutreptiales; family Eutreptiaceae; genus Eutreptiella; species Eutreptiella sp. 'Long Island Sound 2002'. Next base: position 11,246 of record CAXIWF010000015.1, on the reverse strand, counting down.
CCGGGATGAGAGACCTGGAGGGCCTGCACACCACTAGCTCTCCCACTGATTGCACCCGGCGCGGTTGGTAGGCACATGCATCCGGTGCACCACACAGGGGCACACCGGACACCCACAGGGCCATTCTGCCTTGCCACATTGCCCTCTCGAAGGATGATGCTCCGTGACATGGGTTACGGCTCCGGGCGGGACAGCAGAGCACCAAAGAGCAAAGCCAAGCCCGGAAGCCATCCAGAATCCCAGCCAATGAAGCCTCTTCTCCGTCGGGGCATAGGTCACAGCGACCAAATGCATGCCCCCAGGTCCAGACAGGCGGAGTGCCTCTGCCAGAATGCCACTGCGAATCGATCCCACCAGAGAGTGGGGCTCTGCAGCCAGCCGCAGGCCAGACCCGAGGTCGCTTGTCCAAAAGCCGGGAAGGGCCCCACGACCGCCAATGCCTGTGCGAGAGCCACGGATGGTCCCGCCAGCCACTTCACGGTCCGGGGCCGCATCGCAATCCTCTGTGTCAGGGAAGCATCCACCACCGGTCGCCTGCCGCAGCTTCAGGCACTTTGAACCCTCTTTGCAGAGTCCTTTGCACGTTTCGATCAGTCTACTTGTTAGCTATCGGTCCCATGTCTGTATGCAGCCTTGCCACGGACATGCCTGGCCGTTTGACCTACAGTCCCAAGCAGCTCTACTCCAGGGTCTGGCGTGTGTGCACACCATGGCTAAGAACACCGACCAGTCCTCTTGACAGGAGGGCTGTAGCCCAGGTATCGCGGACCATCCCAGGCCACTCTGACTCTGGATCGGCGCCATAGTAGGTCTGTGCAGCCGTGACAGCCATCCCCATGCCAGCATTGCATCCCGGAGTGCACCCAGTGCTCACCGCATCAGGTGACCAACAACGATACGGGTAGACCGTGTCAATCTGGTTCATTCGCCATTACTGAAGCCATCGCGATTGCTGTCTCTTCCTCTGCCAAGTGATATGCTTAAATTCAGCAGGTAGCTCTCTGTGCTTCAGGTCGCCAGCCGATGGCATTGCGAAGCAATGCAACCCGATGAATCATCCATCAGGGCCGTGCACCGGGAGTGTCAAACCCATCACCCGCGGCCGGAGAAGGCCCAACACCAGCGCCGCGTGCCATGATGGTTCCAGCGCCGTGCAGGGCTTGGCCGCGGGTGATGCAACGGTTCGAATCACTCCACAATGCAGCATGCTCCAACGGTTCTCATCAACGGGCGTCCGAAGGCCAATCGGAGGGCAACACCACGGGTCTCTGTCTCCAGAGGCCGTTGGCACCGCCCCGCTCTGAGCCCGCGGAGTCGCGGCTGGGCCGCGGTCCGTGGGCTCCCATGATCAAGCCTCTGCGCGCGGAGAGGTGAAGGACACCCCTCCGCGCTGCTCTGCACGCCAAATGACCCCATGATGAACATGGGATCCCGTGGCATCATTGCAGCCGTATTGGATAACGATTCCGACTCAGACACTGAAGCATCGAAAGGGAGAAACCGGCATTGAACCGCTGGTCTCCACTTGCCTGTTGCGTTCAAAGGTAGTCATCTCCACAAAGCTCACGAGTCTCTGCATTTCGCAATTCCCGTATCGAAGGCTACTCCGTTCTTCCACATCACATGGACCAAGGCATCCACTGCAGCAGGTTGGACATCAACAACCATCTATCTCTGCTCCCTGGCGCGGGAGAGCCCTCAGCGCCGTCACCCACTGGTTGACCAGCAGGTGGCGTTGCACAAAGCTTCGACAATGATCCTGCTGCAGGTTCACCTACAGCAACCTTGTTACAACTTTTGCTTCCTCTAGCAACAGAACATCGCCCAAATTCCATGACAAGACATTGATGTGCACGAGTGCCAATCAGCTTGAGTTCCTGAGGGCTTTATCATTCTGCCATCAGTAGCAACGATGGGCGGTGTGTATAAATGGCAGGGACATAATCTGTGCAAGCTGATGACGTGCACATACCAGGCATTCCTTGTTCATGACAGATAGTTGCAAGCATCAATCCCAAACACGCATTCACAGCTGCAAAGGTTGCCCGCCCACTTCTGGGCAGGACGGTCCCATGGATGGGACACCAAGGCTTGTTCACTGGACCAGTGTAGTGCGCGTGCGGCCCAGAACATCTAGGAGCATCACAGACCTGCTGTTGGCTCTGGCTTGCGTGCACTTGGTAAACATGCACGGCACCCGAGAGAAGCAGCATACCCGGCACTCTCAGACGGGTAATCCACGAGCCCCGGTGGGACCGGCAAGCCGACCCACGGGTCAGGTGTTTCCGTCCTACATGAATGCGAGACCGGGGACTATTCAGAGGCAGAGGTCTCACTCGTTATCGGAATCAACCAGACAAATCACTCCACCAATCAGGAGCGGCCATGCACCACCGTCCAGAGGATCAAGAAAGAACCCTCAATCTGTCAATCCCGACTGCGTCCTGACCTGGTAACATTCCCCGTGTTGAGTCAAATTAAGCCGCATACTCCACGCCTTGTGGTGCCATTCCATCAATTCCTTTAAGTTTCAGCCTTGAGACCGTACTCCCCCCTGAATCCGTAAGCTTTGATTTCTCGCTGCAGAGGAGTGAAACCGATGGCATCCTGTTGAGGAGATTATGGCCCACCGACACCGAGCTGACATAGTTTACAGCGGTAGACTACGATGGTATCTGATCATCTTCGCTCCCCACACTCTCGTTCTTGATCGACGAACATGCTCCAGTGGAACGCTTTGCCGCAGTTGATCCCACAGCGGTCTGAGAATTTCACCTCTGGCGTGTCAATATCCATCACGACGAACAGACCCATCACTGCCGTTCAGAGCCAGCACCGCCCAGCTGCCCGGTGAAGGCCACCGCCGGAGCGGATAGCCTCCGGCCATCTGGGGGCACCAGCACTGCGTTGCCCTTTGCGGACCCTGAGACTCAGCAGAACAGCTGTGTCCACATATGGTCGATCCTTTGCCATCCCGCGCTGAATCATGCAATCAAGTCACGTTTGCTTTGGACGCGCTGAGTTGTTCACAGTGGCATCCATGGACGGCTCCGAGGTCGGGTCGCAAGTGACCCGCGCCCATGTCAGAGGCATGACCGCATCAGCCACCACTGAAGGAGGCTTCTTGCCGGAGCGGTCCGAACCCATGCAAAGCGGGCACGGGGACCATCTGCAGGGGGTTTGAATCCAGCAGCGCATCCACGGAGGCCGCCACCCGGCCTGACGGCCGGGAGACAGCCCCAGCAGAGCGGCCGGACGCCCTGCAGCCCCATGCCCAGGGGTGACTACGAGCTTTTCAACAGCAGCAACATTTGTATACGCTCTTGGAGCTGGAATTACCGCAGCTGCTGGCACCAGACTTGCCCTCCAGTTGATACTCATTGCTGCGTTTGGATAGCATTCATTGCGGAGTCCCACCCACCACACAGGGTGAGCAGGGCTGCTATGGCTCGTCGCTGTCTCGCCAGACCAGTGTCGGCAGTGGACAATTTGCGCGCCTGCTGCTCGCCTTGGCAATGGTAGCCGTTTCTTAGGCTCCCTCTCCGGAATCAAACCCTGATTTCCCGTTACCCGTGATAGCCATGGTGGTCCACTACACCACCAACCAGAGCTGATAGGTCAGAGACTCACACTGTGGAGCATTCATGGTAGAACCATCTTTGCCATCACAGAAAACGGCCTGAATCACCCTTGCACGCTGCCCTGTACGGGCGCAGGTCTTGATATCGGCCAACTGCCAGTGACCCTGAACGGGCCACAGCTCTGAGCTTCCATGTATTAGCCACCCAGTTGAGGTGAATATCCGGACCGATGTCACAGGGGGACCACGAGGGCCCCAAGCAACCAGTGCACAGTCATCAGATTGTCGCCGGTGTAATGAGCCATTCACAGATTCACTCTCAATCCCATGTATTCTGACACTTGCATGGCTTAGTCCTTGAGAGAAGCATATGACAACTGGCAGGATCAACCAGAATCACTCGACTGCATCATGCCCAGGAGCGACCATCGAACCCCATGAAGGGGCGTCAATGGCCTCTCCACGGTGGCTTGCCGTGAGCCACGCCCTCCGACGGACGCCCCGTGGAGGAGCCAATCCGTCGGTGACTGCATCAAACCACGGAGAACCGGAGCTCTCCAAGCGCCCGTGCATGTGCATGCACGGGCCGCGTCTCGGAACCCGCCGGAGATGGACTCCGGCGGGGGGCGATCTCGGATCCATGGCCAGAGGTGGCGCGCACCCCATGGCCGACAGCCAAGGCTGTACCAACTCACGATCGAATGCCTCTGCATCATCTCCGTTGCCCCGCCGCAGGGCAGCCTCGCGAGGGCTGCGCCGCAGCGGGATCGATACAACCAGAACGGGTCTTATCCACGTGGGGGCTGGGTTGATTTGTATAGCGGAGGTTGCAGCCTGCCTCACGCTGTGACCCAGGATCGCCTCCGGCGGTCTCGGGGCCGGGGCGCCATGCGACGCCGCCGGGGGCCTCCCCTTACATAGTAACAAACGGGCCCCGCGGAACGGGAGCTTTCCTCGCGCGATTCGGCCGGGCGAGCCGAAACGGGGATCCATGAAGGCTGCACAGGACATCCGGCTGGGATGGTGACGGGCTGACCCAGGATCGCCTCCGGCGGTCTCGGGGCCGGGGCGCCATGCGACGCCGCCGGGGGCCTCCCCTTACATAGTAACAACGGGCCCCGCGGAACGGGAGCTTTCCTCGCGCGATTCGGCCGGGCGAGCCGAAACGGGGATCCATGAAGGCTGCACTGGGCAAGCACTGGAATCACCACGTGGAGGCCTGCTCCGCGCGATGATCCCAGTGCCAGCCCTTGACCAGAGGCAGAGAACCCACAGCATGCGGGGCCACTGCGGCTCACAGGCTCGGACCGGTACTAGTCTCATACGATTCATCTCCGGTGAAGCAACTTCCTCGCCTTAGTACACCAGCCCATGAGAGTCACGTGATATGCATGCGGGACCGTGTCCAAAGAGGCATGCACAATGGTAGGCCCGGAAGCCCACCATCAATGTCACGCTATCTCATGCAACCTTGCCGCGGAATGTTTCGACTGCATCACTGCTGACTGGAGGGCGATGCCTCGGATCCAAAACCATAGAAAGCCATGCGATTGTCCAATCACGTCATCTTGCCTCCTCCGACCGGAGGCGTGCGCTGCTCTCGCTGTGCCGCGGCGAGGCCTCCGTGGGCCCTTCGAAGGACGTCACCAGAGACTGAAGCCCAGGCCTCTTCACGGCATTCGAGACGCACGCCCCGGCATTGGCCATCGGAGATCCAACCCCGCGCGGAACGCAGGGCACGCTAGCCTTATTTGACAGTGCTTGTCCAAAGTTCGGTATGCGGAGGCGATCGGGCACTGAGCCCCATGGGGTGTTTGTCGGACACTCTGGTACAGGATGCACCGAGTCGCACGAAGCCATGCGCTCGGATGCTGCTGCCCCATGGGGTGTGCACACGCCGGGTGCCCGGTTCAGACTTAGATGCTTTCAGCCAATATCCGCCATGTGTAGACTAGCAAGCCCCGGCCGCTCAGCCGACCACAGAAACCAGAGGCATGGCACGAGGGTTCCTCTCGTACTACCACGCGCTGCCGTCGTCAAACCCAATCATCACAAGTGTGAAGGCAATCGCGAAGGATCGCCGTCGAGAAGCAAACCGTGCTCATCGGGAGTTCTGAAGACAGAATAGCGGCCGTTGCAGGAGGGTAAAACCAACCTGTCTCACGACGGTCTAAACCCAGCTCACGTTCCTGTTGGTGGGTGAACAATCCAACTCTTCTACTCGGCTGCAGGTGAGAAGCTAGGAAGAGCCGACATCGAAGGATCAAAAAGCAACGTCGCTTCGAACGCTTGGCTGCCACAAGCCAGTTATCCCTGTGGTAATTTTTCTGACACCTCTGGCTTCAATATCCGGAACTCGCGTGCTTGACCAAAGGATCGCAAGGCCACGCTTGCACATTGTGGACTCTTACTGAAAGTGACTGCATCAGCAGTGCCTTTGACCTGCTCCTCTGTGAGGGGTTTCCGTCCCGCCTGAGCAGTGCTTCGGGACACCTGCGTTGTCCTGTAACAGGTGTGCCGCCCCAGCCAAACTCCCCATCTGAGCAGTGTCCCGAAGCTGCGGCGAACAAAGCACCTGGGTCGCACACGGGCCCGAGGGCCCGGAACTGTGCTTGGCACACGAAGCGGTGAGGCCGTGAGGCACGACGCAAGGGACGTGCCTCTAGGTCGGGCACCAAGAGGTGCCAGCGGCTGCCGTACCCGAATCATCCGATTAGTAAAGCGGCTGTGGAGGTAGTGGTATTTCATTGCAAGCTTGCGCGTAGCAGCGCGGAGCCTCATCATATCCAGAAGGACGGAAGAGCCGACAGTCGAGATGGCCGCGAAGGGCCATGATCAATGCCATGAGTTGGCGCGCACTTCCCACCTGTGCTACACCCTCCATGCTGCTGCACTCTGTCAGACTAGAGTCAAACTCAACAGGGTCTTCTTTCCCCGCTGGAACACCCAAGCCCGTTCCCTTGGCGGTTGGTTCACCAGCCAGCATCTAGGGACAGCAGGAATCTCGTTGATCCATTCATGCGCGTCAATAATCAGTCGACGAGGCATTTGGCTACCTTAAGAGAGTCATAGTTACTCCCGCCGTTTACCCGCGCTTGGCTAAATCTCTTTGCATTGACAATCAGAGCACTGGGCAGAAGTCACCTCGCGGAACCAGCCAGCAGGTCCCATCGCAAAGCTGTGTTTCAATTAAACAGTCAGATTCCCCTGCGTAGTACACAGTTCCGAGTAGACCACACGTGGGTGCCACGGATGGGGCCGACGTCTCAGGTCGGCCATCTCCCCGCCCACGGGAACTGAAGCCAGGCCGCACCCGAAGGCACAGCCTCTCTTCTTTGCACACCCAAAGCTCCGTGCCTCCACCCAAGAGCCGCGGCGGGGCGTGCTTGGCCGTTCCGAGGCACAAGGATCACGCCCGCTGGAGAAGCGGCCTTCGGCTGAGGTGGGGCCTGGACGCCCACGGCCAGAGGACGGCTGGGAAGCCAGCCCTGGCACAGGACAACCAAGCCCCGGAGGGTTCCGTGCAATCCCGACGGGCAGGCCTGACACCCTGGCCCTTGGAGCCACCGCATCTTCCGAAGGTACACAACCAGTTTGCCGATTTCCCTTAGCTGCATTTGCACTGTTGACCAGCGGCGTCTAGCCGAAGAGACCAGCTGCGGTGATTCGGTACGGAGCCATTCCAATCGGATCAGAGCCCCCAGATGGGGGCTTGTCCCGGTTTGGTCACCAAGGGTTCACGCTTTGTTGCACAACTTCGCAGGGCGTTCCATGGAGTCGGTGGCCACCAAAGGCATGGCGCATTCCGGGTCGGCCGAGGCCAAACCCTCAGAGCAGGGCACGCGTAAGTCCAATGGTACCAATGCAGCACCATCTTGCCAAGCAGAGAGCTATGTCGCCATGCAGCATGTCAGTGGATAGCCCACACACTCCAGCTGTCAGATGGAAAAGACAACTCCACAGGGGCGCCACCGAGACGCGGCCCCGCAGCACCGGACTTGAGAACACCAGCGTTGCCACTGGCCCTTCCAGCAATCTCTCCGAGAAAGCGTTCTGAGTATCATCAGCCAAGACCTGGTACCAGCGTGTCGGAATATTAGATTCGTCTGCCTGTTCGCCACTCCTGCAAGGCAGAGCCCTGGCACCGAGCTTCACCCGAAGGGCACAGCGCCGCGCACCCCATGGCACCCAGTGGGGGACCAGCACGGCGCCAGCCGCGGGACGGGCGACCCGGAGCCAGAGGCCCCGAACTTTGCAGCCTTTGCCGTATCCGTGAGCATTGCCATCTGGCTTACAATCGACTGACCCATATTCAACGGCTGTTGGTATGAAGCCTGCTCCACTCCAGTCCTCAACCACTCAGGCCAGCAGCAGGCCTCTGCAAGAGAGAGCCTGCATGAGCCACCAGAAAGAATACTCGCTACTGCAACCAAGATCTGCACCAAGGGATACTTCCCTCCGGGTCACCCCGGAGCCAGCACCGCGAACCCTTGCGTCTCGCCTACGCACTGCTGCACCTGCCCTGCTGCCACAGCAGCGGCGCGGTGTAAGTCAAACAACGCCTCTGGCTTGAGCATCATCCATTTTCGAAGCTGCCCGCTTCGGCAGGTGGGTTGTTACACACTCCTAAGCGGATTCCAACCTTCATGGCCACCGCCCTGCTATCTCTAGCGGACAACATCCTTTGTGGATTCTATGTATGAGCCAGCACTTGAACCCTGCAACCGCGCTCTCGGATCATCCCGCATCGCCAGCACTGCTTACCAGTAATGGCCCACATGGGGCTGCACACTGTTCCGGGTTGGGCCCCAGCGGCCTCAGCGGATGCCCGGGCAGAATGCCCCACCCCGCTGAGGCCAGAAGGCTGCCACCATCTCTCAAACACACTCAGGCACAGCGGACTGCGTTGGGCACGCCGTCGGCCAGGGATGGCCTTTGACGCGCCACACACAGACGCCGGATGCAGAGAAGTGTGCCTCCGATGCTTGCCCATTCACAGTTTGAGAATAGGTTGAGGACTGATAGACTCCCCAGAATGCCTCTCATGCATTGCTTTACCGGACAAAAGCCGCATCACGATCGACGAGTTCGGACACACTCCCAGCCCCAGCTATCCTGAGGGAAACTTGGGCGGAAACCAGCTACTAGATGGTTCGATTGGCCTTTCACCCCTATGCCCCGCTCAGACAACACGATTTGCACGTCAGGATTGCGACCGGCCTCCACCGCAGTTTCCCACGGCTTCGCCGTAGCCAGGTATAGTTCACCATCTTTCGGGTCCCATGGAGGACACCTCGCACTCAGAACCAGTGTCCATTGGATTCAGGCTCGGCAGCTCTTGCATCAGATCGGTTTGCCATTGCACGCCATGGAGAAACATGCGGCACGCAGCACCATAGATCCCGCATGGATCCAAGAGGCAGCACCGCGGCGCAGAGTCCCCAGAGGCATGGCCACACGCTCTTCAGAGTCCCCAAAGGCGCGGTGAAACACAGTAGCACCGCGGAGAAAGTGGTCCGTTCGCTTTAACCAGGCAACGTTCGGGAGAATCGGCAGCTGCGGCCACTGCTGCATGCCACGCCTGGGTCGGGTCGCGGAGGCCAAACCCGGCCAAGGCGGCGGCACAGCGGGCCCCGCCACCAGTTGCTCCGTACCAGCTTTGACTACACGCACAGCATTGCCTGCGGCCTCCGATAGACTCCTTGGTCCGTGTTTCAAGACGGGCAGGGGATGTCCCTGCCTTGCCAAGCCACTCTTGACACCTTTGCACCACTGTGCACCAACCGGGGTACCGAGAGCCGGGATGAGAGACCTGGAGGGCCTGCACACCACTAGCTCTCCCACTGATTGCACCCGGCGCGGTTGGTAGGCACATGCATCCGGTGCACCACACAGGGGCACACCGGACACCCACAGGGCCATTCTGCCTTGCCACATTTGCCCTCTCGAAGGATGATGCTCCGTGACATGGGTTACGGCTCCGGGCGGGACAGCAGAGCACCAAAGAGCAAAGCCAAGCCCGGAAGCCATCCAGAATCCCAGCCAATGAAGCCTCTTCTCCGTCGGGGCATAGGTCACAGCGACCAAATGCATGCCCCCAGGTCCAGACAGGCGGAGTGCCTCTGCCAGAATGCCACTGCGAATCGATCCCACCAGAGAGTGGGGCTCTGCAGCCAGCCGCAGGCCAGACCCGAGGTCGCTTGTCCAAAAGCCGGGAAGGGCCCCACGACCGCCAATGCCTGTGCGAGAGCCACGGATGGTCCCGCCAGCCACTTCACGGTCCGGGGCCGCATCGCAATCCTCTGTGTCAGGGAAGCATCCACCACCGGTCGCCTGCCGCAGCTTCAGGCACTTTGAACCCTCTTTGCAGAGTCCTTTGCACGTTTCGATCAGTCTACTTGTTAGCTATCGGTCCCATGTCTGTATGCAGCCTTGCCACGGACATGCCTGGCCGTTTGACCTACAGTCCCAAGCAGCTCTACTCCAGGGTCTGGCGTGTGTGCACACCATGGCTAAGAACACCGACCAGTCCTCTTGACAGGAGGGCTGTAGCCCAGGTATCGCGGACCATCCCAGGCCACTCTGACTCTGGATCGGCGCCATAGTAGGTCTGTGCAGCCGTGACAGCCATCCCCATGCCAGCATTGCATCCCGGAGTGCACCCAGTGCTCACCGCATCAGGTGACCAACAACGATACGGGTAGACCGTGTCAATCTGGTTCATTCGCCATTACTGAAGCCATCGCGATTGCTGTCTCTTCCTCTGCCAAGTGATATGCTTAAATTCAGCAGGTAGCTCTCTGTGCTTCAGGTCGCCAGCCGATGGCATTGCGAAGCAATGCAACCCGATGAATCATCCATCAGGGCCGTGCACCGGGAGTGTCAAACCCATCACCCGCGGCCGGAGAAGGCCCAACACCAGCGCCGCGTGCCATGATGGTTCCAGCGCCGTGCAGGGCTTGGCCGCGGGTGATGCAACGGTTCGAATCACTCCACAATGCAGCATGCTCCAACGGTTCTCATCAACGGGCGTCCGAAGGCCAATCGGAGGGCAACACCACGGGTCTCTGTCTCCAGAGGCCGTTGGCACCGCCCCGCTCTGAGCCCGCGGAGTCGCGGCTGGGCCGCGGTCCGTGGGCTCCATGATCAAGCCTCTGCGCGCGGAGAGGTGAAGGACACCCCTCCGCGCTGCTCTGCACGCCAAATGACCCCATGATGAACATGGGATCCCGTGGCATCATTGCAGCCGTATTGGATAACGATTCCGACTCAGACACTGAAGCATCGAAAGGGAGAAACCGGCATTGAACCGCTGGTCTCCACTTGCCTGTTGCGTTCAAAGGTAGTCATCTCCACAAAGCTCACGAGTCTCTGCATTTCGCAATTCCCGTATCGAAGGCTACTCCGTTCTTCCACATCACATGGACCAAGGCATCCACTGCAGCAGGTTGGACATCAACAACCATCTATCTCTGCTCCCTGGCGCGGGAGAGCCCTCAGCGCCGTCACCCACTGGTTGACCAGCAGGTGGCGTTGCACAAAGCTTCGACAATGATCCTGCTGCAGGTTCACCTACAGCAACCTTGTTACAACTTTTGCTTCCTCTAGCAACAGAACATCGCCCAAATTCCATGACAAGACATTGATGTGCACGAGTGCCAATCAG
>CAXIWF010000013.1:0-36353 GCA_964036045.1 Eutreptiella sp. 'Long Island Sound 2002' | reverse complement strand
CGTCGCATTCTTTACGGCCAGAGCAGACACAGTCGCCAATCCGGTCGTCGTGCTCCTCGGCGCGGTAATGGCAGGGTGCACCGGTTTCTTCCTGACTGGAAGCCTGACACTGGTTGCGCAGGGGTCGCTCGGTCCCTTCGGTAAGGTCGCCGTGAAGGCCACAGCGGCGGTGGCGTTGTTCCTCATCGTGTTTTTCGGCTGGCCTCAGGGCGACGGGGTCCCGGTTCCCCGGTCGCTCAACGAGTTCCAGGGCAAGCAGCTCTCGATGGTGCTCGAAGACTTGGAGGGCGTCGTCTCGGAGCGCCGCTGGCAGGAGTTCCGCAAGTACGTGGATCCGGAAAATCTCGCGGCACAACAGGAACTCGGCACGCCCTACGATCAGTACATCGAGGACGCTCTCGGTTTCAACACGACTCAGAATCAACTGCCGGCGGTCGCCGCGGGTGGAGAGTTCAGGCGTCTGGAGCAGATTGTAAAGATGGATGTGGTGAGCACGGAGGTCAACAGAATGGGCGAGGTCGTTGTGCTGGCTACGGTGCAACTTGCCAACGGCGAACAGCGCCAGGCGAAGTTCACGATGGAGTGGACCGGTGAGACGTACCGGTTCAGCCTCGGTCTCGGCTGAATGATGACGTCATGGATTTCATCAGGAAGCAGATCGCTAAGCTCTTCCAGTTTCCCACGTCCCAGGTGTTTGCGGCCCCTACTGCACACCGCGCACACGAAAATCGTTGACGGTGGATCAATAGTCGAGGTCTGAATCGGCATGAACCTTGTTTGAACCGTCGGCTCGCTTACCGGTCCAGACCCGCAGGTACAAGAAGTACTCCCCGCTTTCTTTGTGGCGATACACCTCGACAGTCTTCCCACTCGACACGAGTTCGGCAATCCGATCCCAGTTTGCCGCGGCATCGTTACTCGCACGCTCGTCATCGAACCATGCCATCAGTTTGCCTCCAATACGCTAGTACGGCCTCGATGCCGACTTAGCCGTCGCTGTTAAGTGCTTCTGTCAAAGCCGTCCGCATCGCCGTGTTGACACGTCTCCGTCTGTCGTCCGTCGAGGCACCATCGGCGTTGTCATATCCGAGAGCAAGATCCGCAAAGAGATCTCCCGGGGATGAAGAGCGTGGCCGCTTGAGCTGGGCATACATGCGCTTCCAGTCGTTGCCTAGCAGTTCGGCAGCGCGTGTGTAAATCGTTTCGCTGTCTGATCGAGCGTTGATCTCGTCCAAGAGAGCCGCCCGATCGCCGATCGGGCCAACGAGCACCGACCCGATCGATTCAGATGCAGCATTAACCGTGCCACGTAGCAGCGAATGCGTCGGGATCCAATGCCCAAGCTCGCCGCCCTCTAGGATCGGCACGTCAAAACCGAGGTAGCCGAGCACGAGCGGAGGGTCGAATGTTTGGGACATCCCCACGGTTCGCGCTGATGCTGTCGTAACCCAGACACTAGCCCCGGGGAGCAGAGTGGTGACTCCGTCGATCACGACGGTCTCAGGCTCCGCGCCGAGCATCTGGTTCATGGCCTTGATACCTTCCCGCAGTTCGTTCACGCGATCCTCCGGAGTACCTCCGTCTTGCGCTGCCGTCGGTAAGGTATCCGGAAACAGCAACTCGACCGGTCGGGCAGCGCCAACGTCTGCCCCGCCGGCGTACGACCTAGCATCTTGGATGGTCACGGCGATCTTGCCAGCGAGGTAAACCCGCGACACAACCCGGAGGTAGTTACGCGGGGGTTCACCTGGCTCGCCGCCGAGCGAACTGAGCACGGCGCGATTGCCTGAAGCCCAAGTCTTCAACTGGTTATTGAGCGAAACCATGTCGACACCGTACGTCCGGGCGTCTTCGATCACGATGGTTCCGCTGGCCTGAGAGGTCCCAAGGAGGTTGAGGCCGACCGGCACGGCCTGGATGGGAAGCATGCTATTGAACCCCCCACCGCGGCTCGTCTCGAATGTGAATGTCGGAAACGCGGCCCGCGGAGCATTGGCCCATGCCGAGTTGCCTGGCGCGGGTCGCATCCACTCCCTCGGCAGCGTCGGGGAGGCATCGTCGTCAAAGAACGAGTTCTTGTAGAACCTCGTGTAGTTGTCAGGATCGAACCGGTGGATGTGGTTGTCCAGCGGCAGGTAGTCGCCTTTGACCCAGGCGTCTTGCTGTCGATCGATCGGCGTTTGGACAAGGAACACATCCCCGGGCTGAAGGTCGGCGGTGAGCGGCAGGATGGGTATGACCTGCTCGGCTCGGATAGTCTCGAACCAATCCCGTGCCAGAGCGTGCAGCTGTTCCTTTCGGCTGGTCCCGCAAGCAGCAAGAGACGCTGCGAGCAGCGCGGATGCGCCCAAGGCAATCAGGGAGCGGATATCGGTGTTCGCAGAGATTGGTGCGGTCATTGTGTCATTCCCAGTGATGATCGTTTCACTGTGTGATGGTAAACTCTCGCTCGCTATGTACATCGTGTTCGGATGGGCACAGCGAACCAGGAACAGAACGTCGTGGGTAGCCTCAACACGCTATTTCAGCTGCGTGAGCAGCAACAGTTTCCCAAACGATGTCCATGCCGTGCCACTTCAATTCACAGGTGAGCACGGACTCAATAGCGCCGAGTAACCTGCGTGCTACTCGCATCGGTCGCCGATTAACGCGTCATAGAAGCTTGAGACACCGCCTTTCCATGCTATAAGGGTCATGGATATAGCAATGACACTGAAGATCCCAAACATGATCGTGGAAAAGAAAAGTTCCAATGCCGACATGGGACCCCTGATCCATCCGTCAACGCCCCAGACCGAGGGCTGCTCTTTAACGTAGCGAATGTCGATCTCGGCACTATGCACATGGACTCCTTCTGCGAGGCCGATTGTCAGCGGATCAGACTTGACCCATTTCGCTTCCGAATTCAGCCACCTGCGGTTCGAGGACAAAGGCCATCCGCGACGCTCGTAGTCCGCATCTTCTGTGCGATAGGTAAGGATGTACGCCGCCTCGGGCGAATCTCCAGCACGAGTTCCGCCTGAGATATATCTATGTATCTGGCCTCGGACGACCGTGGTCTCGGCCTCAGTGCTGAGGAGCTTCGCGTGCTCGATCGCCTGCCTCGTCTCACCAAATGTTATCCAGTACGAACCTGTCACGCCCGCGATGAGCAAAGCGCCGACGGCAGCGCTACGAGCCACTCTCCCGTAAGAGGACAAGAGCATGCGGCTTGGATCAGAGAACGGTTCTGGCGTCTGGGACGACGGCGAGTTGATATTCCAACGCCTGAAGCCACGAGCAGCTTGATGCCAGACCACTGGATCCCCCCAGAAGTCGCCATGTGCTCTGAGGCCGAGCCGGGGCGGCACGCCTCGGTCGTCTGCCCGGCGATCTAGTCCGGCAGGAAGACCGAGTATCGATCCGATCGGATCCCATTTCCGATAGACGTTAACCCACCGAAATTCGGCGTGTGCGCCAAGGATCGTCTGAAGGAGGTTAGTTGGCCTTGGGTACGCATGGGAGAAGAAGCGTGCCATAAATCGCCGAAGCGGAGAGCCGCCTGTGACTAGCTCTACGCCTGCAAACTCTTCGACTAGGTCGTGATGCCGCCGAATGAAATCGACCGCGATAACTGAACCAAGGCTGTGGCCGCACAGAACAAGCCGCGTGGACCGATCAAGCGCATGGACCACGGTCCGGACATCGGAGTGCACATGATCTCGATAGTTGCTGTTACCGCGGTAGCGAACGATATCGGCAATTCTTTTGGCCAGGGGTGTGATCCACTTCTGCGCGATCGCGGAAATCAACCACGCCGATAGGGCCACTGCGACGAACACGGCCATGATCGCCAGCATCAAAAGGACGTACCACATGATCGATGGCGACTGCACGCCCGACCGAGCCCCCGTGGTCCACGACGCGGGGACTCGAAGTAGCAGCCAGAACGCGATCACCCCGGCGGGCAAGCCAATAGAAAGTATGGGGCTTACCAGCCCTGCCAGTAGGATTACCAACATAACTGGCCAAGTTAAGGCGAAGAACCAGAGACGAATACTAGTGGCGACTCCCACCCACGGCCATCGCAGTATCGCTCCCAAGGTAGCTGCTGCCACGCAAACACCCCACCAGACGATTGCTGTGAGGCTCATCCACTCCAGCCCAGGTAATAGGCCAACCAGAAATGGCCCGACCGAGGCTGTCGAAAGTGTTCCCACTTGTATCAGCCAGTCTCCAACTCGGTCCGCGGTCGAGGCTGGTGGATACGAATCTGAAGTGCAACCACGCCATGATCGAGCGAGATGCGCGAAGTGCTCAAGGACGAAGGGCATCTGCCAGACGCCGCGTTGTCCGCGCTCGATGGCTGGGTTTAGCGCGGGCGCCGAACCAAAACTCCAGTTCGCTTCCACGGCCGTTGCGACGTCGTTGCGTTCTGCAAGTCGTGGTCGCGCGGCGATGAGGGCCGCATCACGCGGTGCATTCCCTACACCGCGGATGAATACGAAAGAGCGCTTCGGGGAGAAGTCCGATTCGGGCATCGCGTCCGTTTCTCGCCTTAGGGCGGCACTCTCCCAATTTTACATTGAGACCTCCAGCTCGCACTCCGCATTATCCGTCAGGGCACTGAAAACCGGGGGAGCCAAACCTTCGCAGATGAGACGAGCATCAACCGCACGCATCGCCGGCTCGAGCGCCTGTGTCGCATCGCTGACCGCGGCTTGCCGTTTGGCGACTTTCAGCTTTTTCCTGGCCGCGAAGGCTACTTTGCGGCAATCGCCGTAGAACTGACGCCCCTCCCGACACCGCTTCATCCTGCGCCTGAGCGAGCCGGGTCGGGCAGTGCTCGACAGGATCCATCAGCAGCAGTGTCTCGGGATTCAAAATGGGCCCTATCACTACTCGGGCGATTCCGTCGTAACCGCGACCGTCACTTGGACACAATTTGAGGATGTTGTGTGAGCCGGAGGCGGCGACGGTAAGAGCTCGCTTGACGGATTCCTGCCCGCGCACATCGGCGAAATCGACGCTAGGAACGGCACCGCGAATCAGTTCCTCGACGTCGATGGGCGGGTGGGGCTCGGCGGGGAGCGCACCGTTGATCAGACCGACGACTTCGGCGAGCGTGGAGACGCCGAAGGCGGCAACACCGTCGACGACCGCGGCTTCCGAGGCGTTCTCCATGGGCACGACCACGCCGTCGAGACCGAGGGATTTGGCCAAGGTCGCCATCGCGATCGCGCCGCGAACGGGGCGGACGCGACCGTCGAGGGCGAGTTCGCCGGCGAACAGGAACCGACGCGGGTCCAGACCGGCTTCATCGGGACGGCGCGGCGGCCGGATGATCCCGTCGGCCATGAGCAGACCGATGGCGATCGGGAGGTCGTAGACCGGGCCTTCCTTGCGGACATCGGCGGGAGCGAGGTTGATCAGCAGGCGTGCGGCGGGGAACGAGTAGCCAGCGTTGTTGATGGCCGAGCGGACCCGCTCCATCGATTCGCGGACGGCTGTGTCGGGGAGGCCGACGATGGTCTCCTTGTAGATGCCGTCTTCGGTGATGTCGACTTCCACCTCGCAGCGCTCGGCGGAGATACCCTGTAACAGGAATGTCTGGACATGTGCGATCATGCCCTGACGCTACCCAAACATCGGCACCCGAACAAGAGCCTTTTCTGGCTTCTGAACAAAAACCTATCTTTTTGCTGGTTCTGAATGGCTGACCTTCCCCGACCCCATGATCCAGGCCCTGCATATGGGCCCGATAACCTTCCTTACGACGCGATCGGCGGCGATTCCGGTGTTCGCGGCCTGGTTGACGCGTTCTACGACCGGATCCGCGACGAATCGGCGCTGCTTCGAGACATGCACCCGCCGGATGACCGCGAGTCGCGCGAGAAGTTGTACGAGTTTCTCAGCGGGTGGCTCGGTGGCCCTCAGCTCTACATCGAGAAACGCGGTCACCCGCGGTTGCGGATGCGTCACATGCCCTTCCCGGTCTCGCAGGAGGCGGTGGACGAGTGGCTGCGGTGCATGGGGCTGGCCATGGACGACCGGGGCATTTGCGGCGACCTGCGCCGGTTCCTTGAACAGCGCTTCTCGCACACGGCGAACTTCATGCGGAACCGCTAGCGCGGGGAACTTCCGTCGAGATCGGACGACAAACCGAGGGAGGGCACCCGGGCCTCGTAGAATGCACGGACGCACACCCTCAGGAGGGTCCTCGCATGCCATGTCGCTCTTCTATGCCGCGGAACCAGCGGATTGCTCGTGCTCTCGTATTCGTCGGCCTCGGCGTTTCGACCCTCGGCGCGATCGCTCTCGCCCAGCCTTCGACCCAGACCCCACGACCGGCACCGGTTCAGGCCGTGCCGTACGAACCGCTGGTTCTTCGGATCGACGCTGATCGCCAGCAATGGACGCTGAACGGCGAGATTTTGCTGCTCGGCCTGACCAGAGAGCGCCGCGACATCAACGTGGACCAGCCGGTCTATCGCACCGATCCGTTCAAGATCGAGGCCGCGGTCATCGCGTACCCGCTCCCGACCGATACGGCGTTCACGGTCATGGATGAAACACTGACGGAAACGCGTCTGCAGATCGGGAGCACCCAGATACAGGAATCCCCGCGGACTCTTGACGGCTACCAGTCGGGGCAGCGTTTGCTTGTCTGGGACGTGAAGAACGTCGAGGCCACGAGCCTTCGGCTCAACGTGCAGACATCGATGCAAGCGTTCAAGACTGTGGTCGATGAGGAACGTGCGTTCGCGGTGGATTGGCCGAAGCAGGAGTTGCCGGAAGACCTGAATTCGTCGCTGGGCCCGCAACTGTATGTGGAGGCGGATGCGCCGGAGATCAAGCGGCTCGTCGAAGTCTGGACGAACGGCAACGCGAAGCGAGTGAAGCCCTACTACCTCGCGAAACACCTCGCGGCACGGGTCATCGAGTGGTACCAGCCGTCTGAAGGGCCGTATCTCGCCGAGCGCGATTCGGACAACTTCCGTGCCGGCAGCGGTGCGGCCATGACCGCGGGCTACAACGTGCGCGGCGCGGTTCGAGCGGCGCGGGACCAGCGCGGGTCGAATCTGGACATGGCGAATCTGCTGTGCGCGGTGTACCGCGCGGCCGGTATTCCGGCTCGCGTCGTGATCGGGTACGACCACGAGGCGCAGCGCCAGGACGACCGGCCGCCGGTGATCGCGTGGGTGGAGTTTTTCCTGATGGTCGATCAGGAGAACCAGCGTGGTGAATGGATCCCGGTGGACATCATTCGGCAGCGCGAGTTCGCGAGCCGCGCACCTGATGTGACCCGGTCGTGGAAGTACTTCGGGAACCACGACCTGAGCCACAACTACTCGGTGATCTCCTTCCACTGGCACCCGCCGACCACGGTCGTGAATTCCGGGCCGCCGGCGTTCTGGGGTTGGCTGCCCAAGCCGGCTGCGCCGAATGTGGACCAGGGTGTGCGGTTCCACGCGTTCGCCACGCCGATGACGGCGGAGCGCCAGCGTCGGCAACGCGAGGGGCGGTAACCGCGAGCCGGTCGGACCGGATCGAGCGTTGGAGTGGCTCGCCGCGACTTCCGAGCGGGCGGACGCTACAATTGCGGCCCGGCCTCGGGTCGGTCCCTTTGCTCGTTTTGGAACAATCGACCCCGGCGATGGGGCTTTCCCCCGCCGCTCACTGATGGTGAAGCACACCCGCGATGGCCGAAATCAAGCCAATTCTCGCTCTCGACCCGTCCCTCGGCGAAGAGGGCTCGTGCCCCGAGAACCCGATTATTCGGAACTTCTCGATCATCGCGCACATCGACCACGGCAAGTCGACGCTGTCGGACCGGCTTCTGCAGTCGACGAACGCGATCACGGAGCGCGAGGCGCGCGAGCAGATGCTCGATTCCATGGACCTCGAGCGGGAGCGCGGGATCACGATCAAGGCTTCGGCGGTCTCGGTTCGGCACGTCCACAACGGCAAGCACTACCTGCTGAACTTCATCGACACGCCCGGGCACGTGGACTTTTCGTACGAGGTGAGCCGGGCGCTGACGGCGTGCGAGGGAGCGGTGCTGGTCGTGGACTCGACGCAAGGCGTTGAGGCCCAGACGGTCACCAACACCTATCTCGCGGTGAACAACAACCTCGAGATCATCACGGTCATCAACAAGATCGACCTTCCGGCGGCCGAGCCGGACGAGCGGGCCATGGAGGTCGAACAGGTCCTCGGCTTTCCGGCCGAGGAGGCTATCTTCGTCTCGGCGAAGACCGGCCAGGGCATTCCGGAACTGCTTGAACGGATCTGCGAGGTCCTGCCCTCGCCGCGTGAACAGCAGACGAAGCGGACGCGGGCGCTGATCTTCGACTCGCACTACGACGACTATCGCGGTGTGGTGGTCTACACCCGCATATTCGACGGCAAACTCAGCGTGGGCGACAAGGTCCGCATGATGGGGACCGGTCAGACGTACGCGGTGACGGAACTCGGAAAGCTCACTCCCAAGACCCAGAAGGTCAAGACGCTCGGGCCCGGGGAAACCGGGTACCTGATCGCGAACATCCGTGCTCTCGCGGACGTGCGCGTCGGCGACACGATCACGCAGGATCTCGAGCCGGCGGAAAAGGCGCTGCCCGGCTACGAAGAGCCGCGCCAGATGGTGTTCTGCGACTTTTACCCCGCGACCACCGAGGACGGGAAGGGTCAGAACTTCGAAGACCTGCGCGAGGCGATGGAAAAGCTCGCGCTCAACGACGCGAGTTTCACGTACCACGCGGTGCACTCGGAGGCGCTGGGGTTCGGGTTCCGCTGCGGCTTCCTCGGCCTGCTTCACATGGACATCATCCAGGAGCGGCTGGAGCGCGAGGGCGGGGTAGAGGTTGTCCAGACCGCGCCCAATGTGACGTACGAACTGCTCAAACGGGACAAGGAACTGGTCGAGATCTCCAACCCGGCGGACCTGCCGGACCCCTCGTTGTGGCTGGAACTGCGCGAGCCCATCGTCCGCGTCGAATTGATGATCAACACGGATTCGGTCGGCGACATCATGGCGCTCTGTCTGAGCCGGCGCGGCGAGTTCAAGGCGCAGCAGGCGGTCAGCGAGATGCGTCAGTTCATGACGTGGGAGATGCCGCTGGCGGAGATCATCTATGACTTCTACGACAAGTTGAAGTCGATCACCCGCGGCTACGCGACGATGGACTACGAGATCATCGGCTTCCGCAAGGAGAACCTGTCCAAGGTGGACATCCTGATCAACGGCGAGATCGTCGAGGCGCTGTCGTTCATCAGCCACCGCGACACCGCCGACAAGCGCGGGCGCGCGCTTCTGAACAAACTCAAGAAGCAGATCGATCGCCACCAGTTCGAGATCCCGCTGCAGGCGATCATCGGCGGCAAGATCATCGCCCGCGAGAGCATCAAGGGCGTGCGCAAGAACGTCACCGCCAAGTGCTATGGCGGCGATGTGTCGCGGAAGCGCAAACTGCTGGAGAAGCAGAAGAAGGGCAAGAAGAAGATGAAGTCCATCGGGAGTGTGAACATCCCGCAGGAGGCCTTCATGGCGGTGCTCGATACCAGCGAGTGAGTCGGGCTCGCGTTCCGATCAGGGCGTGAGTTTCACGGCCCCCATTCCCAGTTCGATTGCAGGCCAGAGCCACGCGAAAATCGCGCCGGTCGCCAGTCCGTAGGCAACGCCGTCAACAAGCCCGGTGATGATGTTTCGCAGCGGCACGGAGAACCAGACGGTGTTGAGTATGCCGCTCGCGCAGTAAGCGAGGACGCCGACGGTCCCGGTGATCTGGAAGACTCGGAGGGAGTCGGCACCTCGCCCGAGCGATTCGAAGCCGACGTACGCGATGAGCGCACTCACGATCAGGAAGTACACGAAAGTGATGGCGAGATTGCGACCCATGTTGGGCTTCGCCGGCCAGAGATTCAGCACGCCCCATGGGCCCTTCGCGTAGATGCTCTGGAACTCCGGTGTGCCCATGGCCTTCTGGTCCTCGCAGTACGGGAACATGTATTGCCCGGGCTGGATGCCCTGCGCGTTGAGTGACGCGACGAATGCGTCGAAGTCGGGCAGCGCTTTGAAGTCTTTATTGTGATGCGGGAGCACGGTCCAGGCGAGCGAACTCAATATGAAGCACGCCACGGACGCGAGAAGAATCGCCAACCAAAGTTCGGTGAGAAACGCCATTGACATCTTCCTCTCGTTTGGGGCACCGGTGCTCGTTAACCAATCTTCGGCGAGGCGATCCGATCTCCGCAAGTGGCGGACTTGAGCGGACCCCCCATTCGAGGCGGACGGCCGCCCCGCGTTCAACCGGACCATCTGAGAGGGAGAGTTCCACCGTCGCGGTCGCGCAATGCTCGGGAAATCGCTTGACGAGGGCCGGGAGAACGCTACATTGCGTGTGCAGCAACAAGGTGCCCGGAGCGATGTCGCACCGGGTGAAAAGGGAAGTGTGGTGAAAAGCCACCGCGGACGCGCCGCCGTAACGGGCGCTGATCGGTTCCTCCGAAAGCCACTGCTTACGTCGCGAGACGGGCGGGAAGGCCGGAACCGTGATGCCCGGAGCCGGAAGACCTGCCTGGTTGCGAGCTTGGTTGCCCGCGCGGAACGGGTGGCCGGCGACGCGGCGTGCGCTCCCGAGCCCCGCTTCTCCGACCACACCAACTGAACCGCCCGGGATTCGCGAATCTCCACGGGAGTCCCTGCGCGATTTCAGGGAACAGGAAAGGTCTTCCGAATGGTGCCCCTCAGTGGTCCTCGTGCGCTGTGCGCACTTGCTGTCTCGTTGTCCTGCTCGGCTGTTGCGAGCGCCGGCCCGGCGTACTCGCTGGTGTCCACGTTCGAGCTCCCTGTGGGGATCGATACGTTCACCGTCGCGCCGTCGGGCCTGCTCTACGCCGCGTCCGGGAGCGACATCCTGATTCAGGACGCGATCAACTCCGGCTCGTTTTCGCTCGCAGGCTCTTTGCCGACCGGCCAGATCTCGAGCTTCGGCGCCTCGTTTATCTCGTGAGCCCTGACGGTGGCACCATCGCCATCGGGGACAACAACCTCGGTGCGAGCGCGAGCGTGCTGCTGCTTCCGGCTGCGGGCCTGGACCCCGGTTCGATCACGCCGACGACGGCCGTCCCGGCACCCAACTTCAACGCGGCGTGGGGCGACGCCTCGACGCTCTATGTGACCGGCGGGGACTTCGGATCGCCGAGCGTGGTGACCGCCATCGATACCGTAAACGGAACCTCCAGCGTCGTGATCGACGGCATCGACGGCGCCTCCAGTGGAATCACCGTCGCGGGCGGACGCCTCTACACCGGCAACGGCTTCGCGTACGGCGGGGGCACATCCACCGGCGACATCTTCGCTTACGACCTCGCAGACCTCGGCAGCGGCGCAATCGGCTTCACCGACGGCACGCTCGTCGCCAATGTGCTTTCCGCAGGCTCGCTCGGGTTCGACGCGCAGGGCAACCTGCTGGTCGGAGGCGGCGACGGCGGCGGGCAGATCGGCTTTGCGTCTGTGATTGCGTCCGGCGCGGTTGAGGGCGCTCTCGCCGGCGGACCGATCGCGGGCCCGCTCGATGGACAGCAGCTCAACCCCACCGGCGAGCCGAATTCCTTCTACTCGATCCGCTTCAACCCGGTCACCGAAGAGCTCTACGTCACGACATTCGGCAGTTCGACGGTCTTTGTGTACGCGATTCCGACACCGGGCGGCGTAGCGCTGGTCGGGCTCGCCGGGTTGGCCGCTTCCCGTCGCCGCCGTGGCTGATCTCGCGTCCACAGGCTGCTCGCGCGGCACCGCTGCCCTGGGTGGGTTGGCAGCGGTGTCGTTCTTCGGTGCGATCGCCGCGGCCGGTCCGTTCGCGACGGTGGTGCTGGACTACACACCCGCGCCGGGCCAGTTCGTGAACAATCCGACGTTCAACGATCCGAGCAATGCTCTTGGTGCGCCGTCGGGCGGCGGTACGGGGTCTCCGAACAACGCGAGCGTGGTCACGCTGGGCGCGTTCGGCGGCTCCATCACGCTCGGGTTCGACGAACCGATTGTCGACGACCCGCTCAACCCCTACGGGCTCGACCTCATCGTCTTCGGGAACGCGCTGTGGACCGGCGGCGATCCGTCACGCCGATTCGCCGAAGCCGGCATTGTCGAGGTGTCGTGCGACACGAACGGCAACGGCCTTCCCGATGACGAGTGGTATGTGATCCGCGGGTCGAGCATTCCGGCAACGCCGCTCGATGCGGCGTTCACGCAGGACTGGGACGACGACCCAAACACCGATACGCCGCCGAGCAATGCCTCCTGGTATCCCGACAGTGCGATGTTTCCGGAGATCCCGTCGAGTTACGCGACCTCGGGATTTTTGCTGCCGGCGCCGTTCCAGTCGGTGCCGCTGGTCAATCCCGGTGGATCCGGGGCGGTTGCAGAGGCCTACTTCGGGTATGCCGATCTGAGCCCGACGCTGCTTCTCGGCGATCTGAACGCCGACAACATCATCGACGAACCGGACGCTACGCCGGAGGCTTTTTATACGCGTCCGGACAACCCGTTCCTCGTCGGCGTGAGTGTCGGTTCCGGCGGCGGCGACGCGATCGATATCGCGTGGGCGGTACACCCGACGACGGGCCTGCCCGCGCGGCTACCCAGCATCGACTTTGTGCGCATCTCGACCGGACCGAACTCATTGGTCGGGATCCTCGGCGAGATGTCCACCGAGGTCGACGCGGTCGCCTCGGTCGCCCCGCGCCCGCTGTTCTACGACCTCGACGGTAACGATGCTCTGGACCTCGAAGACCTCTACGCGTGGCACGACACCCCCACCGATCTGACCGGCGAAGGCATAGCGAACGACCTGGATCGAGAGCGGATCCAGCGCGCGGTGCGTGCCTTTGAGACTCAGGATTCAGTGGGAGGCACGCGATGAAGCAGCCCACCCGCAGCGCGTTCACGCTGATTGAACTGCTGGTCGTCATCGCGATCGTGGGCATCTTGACGGGACTGCTGCTCCCGTCGCTCTCGGTCGCCCGACGCTCGACGCAGGCCGTTGTCGGACTATCGAACCTGCGACAACTCCAAGTGGCCAACCACGCGTTTGCCAACGATCACGACGATCGTTTCCTGCCCGCGGCGGAGGCGATGAGCCCGGGTCAGGGCCAGCCGGAAAACCTCAAGCGTTGGCACGGCACACGCGGGTCGCAGAGCCAGGCGTTCACACCCGACAATGCCCCGATCACGCCCTACCTCGACTCGGCTGGATCGAGCGAAGCGGTGCGCGTGTGCCCGACGTTCGAGCCGGTCCTCGAGGAGATCTCAACACGCCCGAACGCCCAAGCAGGGTTTGAGCGGTCGTGCGGCGGCTACGGCTACAACATGGACTTCGTCGGCACCGCGACCGGCCCGATCGTGAACGGAATTCCCACCCGGAACGATCTCACAGGCGAGCGGCGGTCGTTGCTCGGCGCTCCCACTCGGACGATCGCCTTCGCGGACGCCGCGTTCGCCGCGAGTTCGATCATCGAGTACTCGTTCGTGCACGCGCGGTTCAGGTCCGACTACCCGGACTATCGCTGGGACCCGAGCATCCACTTCCGGCAGGTGGGAAAGCGGGCGAACGTGGTTTGGCTCGACGGGCACACCACACAGGAGGAGCGGACATACACTTGGTCCAGCGGGCTCTATGCGTCCGATCCGGCCGACTTTGATATCGGCTGGTTCGGCCAGTACGACGACAACCGACTGTTCGGTGCCCGGTAAGTCCTTCCCGAACCGCCGCTACGCGATTCCCCTCAGCTCAACGGTTACCGATCACGTCGGCGCCGAACGAGCCGACAAACAGTTCTGGGCAGAATGTCCGCGCTTCGTCCGAAAGCAGATGTATGGCCGTTGATCGATGTGTATGCCACGACGTTGCGTTCCGGGAACTCGTCCGTCTCAATCGCGAGGACGGTCTGGATCTCGAAAAGCTGATGGACCGGACGGGCTGCTGCACGGGCTGCACCAGCTGCGAGCCCTACGTGAAGATCGCGCTGGCCACCGGCGAGATCGACCTGCCGGTGATGAACGGCCGAGAACTGCACGAGGCGCTCAAGGATGCGCAGTCCCGGACCGGTCCGACTGACGCCTGAGCCGGCTTCCGCTACCCTGTCGCGCATGAGCGGCACACCCGAATCCCCATCCTCCGGCCTGACCATCGCGGATCTCCAGCGTCTGATCCGTGAGCGGTACCACGACACCGATTCCGCACGGGGCACACCGGGGACGTTCATGTGGCTCATGGAGGAGATCGGCGAACTCGCCACCTCGCTCCACGAGTGCGCCCCGGACCAGTCCCCAACGCCCGAGCAACGAGCGAATCTCGAAGAGGAGTTCGCCGATGTACTCGCCTGGCTGGTCACCCTCGCCAACATCAACGGCGTCGATCTCAACAAGGCCCTAACGAAGTACACCGAGCCGGGGCGCGTTGAAGGCGTGAAGCATTGAGCGATCGCCCATGAACCGCATCGAGTCCATCTTCAGTTCCAGTCGCGAGTCCGGACGCAAACTCCTGATGCCTTTCGTCTGCGGCGGCTCGCCATCGCTCGACGACATGCGGGAGACGCTCCCGGCGCTCGCCGAGGCGGGCGCATCGATCATCGAGGTTGGCATCCCGTTCAGCGATCCGATCGCCGACGGTCCGGTGATCGCCGAGGCGATGCACCACGCGCTTGAGTCCGGGGTGACGCCTCGGTCAGTCATGGACGTTGTCGCCTCGGTGAGATCCTCGCTCTCGGCGGGGGTCGTCGCGATGACCAGCGTGTCGATTGTCGAACGAATGGGTCGCGACCGCTTCGTCGGCATGCTCGCCGATTCCGGGTTCGACGGCGTGATCTTCCCCGACGCCCCCCTGGAGGAAGCCGGACCACTCGCCCACGCCGCGGCCGGACGGGGGTTGACGACGAGTCTGCTCGTCGCCCCGACCACACCGGTCGAACGGGCCAAGCAGATCTGCGACGAGTGCACGGGATTCGTCTACGTGCTCGCCCGAGCGGGAATCACCGGGGAAAGCGGCGGCGGGCCGACCCGAGCGATCCGCGAGCGCATAGAGGCACTGCGATCCGTGACCCATCTGCCTCTGGCGGTCGGCTTCGGCATCGGTTCGCCCGAGCATGTGCGAACGGTCGTGTCACCGAAGGCGGGCGATGCGGACGCGGCGATCGTCGGCACCGCCCTCGTGCGACGCATGACCGACGCCGGACCCGGCAACGCCGCGAACGCCGCAGCCGCGTTTTGCAGCGAACTGGCCTCGGGGCTGGTCTGATCCGGATAGGGAGGCTCCTGCCAACGCCCGATGAACGCATCTTCATGCAAAGGTAAACCGTTTTAGTAGACTATCCCCCACTGCGGACCGGCGAGTACCCGAGACCATCTCGCCCCCGGCGGCGGCAGTCGGGGCTGGATCTCGTAAGCCATCCGCGGCCCTCCTTCTGTGGCGCCAAAGCGCGCTGAGGAAACCGTGAGTGATATGAGTAGCCGGATCGAAACGATCCAGGCCGTGGCGGGATTCCATGAAATCAAACCCGTCCCGGCGAAGTCCTACGACCAGATCGGCGAGGGATACGGGCGAGACGCCTTCGGCATCCGCACGATGCGCGAGCGACTGCCCAAGGATGTGTTCAAGAGCGTGATGCGAACCATCGAGCTCGGCGAACGCCTCGACCCGTCCATCGCCAACACCGTCGCGAACGCCATGAAAGATTGGGCGATCGAACGCGGCGCCACCCACTACACCCACTGGTTCCACCCGCTGACCGGTGCAACCGCCGAGAAGCACGACAGCTTCCTGAGCCCCGACGGCCAGGGCGGCTCGCTCGCCGAGTTCAGCGGCAACCAGTTGATCCAGGGCGAACCCGACGCCTCCAGTTTCCCGTCCGGCGGCGTGCGCCAGACGTTTGAAGCGCGTGGCTACACCGCCTGGGACGCAACGAGCCCCGTCTTCATCAGCCGCGGCACCGAGTCCGCGACGCTGTGCATCCCGACCGTCTTCGTTTCGTACACCGGCGAAGCGCTCGACAAGAAGACTCCGCTGCTGCGCTCAATCGACGCGGTCAGCAGCCAGGCGATGCGCATCCTGCGCCTCTTCGGGACCGATGAGGGCGTCAGCCGCGTGTTCGCGACCTGCGGCCCGGAGCAGGAGTACTTCCTGATCGACCGCCGGTACTACCTCTCGCGTCCAGACCTGCTGATGTGCGGGCGAACGCTGTTCGGAGCGGCTTCGCAGAAGCACCAACAGCTCGACGACCACTACTTCGGCTCCATACCCGACCGTGTGCAGAGCTTCATGGTTGAGGCCGAGGCCCGGCTCCACGCGCTCGGCGTTCCCGTGAAAACGCGTCACAACGAGGTGGCGCCGGCGCAGTACGAACTGGCCCCGGAGTTCGAAACGGCCAACATCGCCGTTGACCACCAGCAGATGACCATGCAGATCCTGCAGACCAGCGCCCCGAAACTCGGCCTGCAGTGCCTGATGCACGAAAAGCCGTTCGCCGGCGTGAACGGTTCCGGCAAGCATGTCAACTGGTCGCTCTCGACCAACACCGGCACGAACCTGCTCGACCCGCGTGATGACACGCACACCAACATGCAGTTCCTCGTTGTTCTCGCGGCCGTGATCCGAGCGGTCGATCTCCACGCCGACCTGCTTCGTGCCTCGATCGCCTCGGCGTCGAACGATCACCGCCTCGGGGCCAACGAAGCCCCGCCGGCGATCATCTCGATCTTCCTCGGCGACATGCTGACGGACATCGTGCACCAGATCGAGAAGGGCAGCGCGACGAGCACGAAGAAGGGATCCGACATGGATCTCGGCGCTCGTACGCTGCCCCAGATCCCGCGCCACTCCGGCGACCGCAACCGCACGAGCCCGTTTGCTTTCACCGGCAACAAGTTCGAGTTCCGCGCGGTCGGATCCAACTCGTCCATCGCCTGGCCGAACGCGGTCATCAACACGATCGTTGCGGAATCGCTCGACCACATCGCGTCAGAACTCGAAGAGTCGGTCGGCGCGAAACCGACCGAGGCCAAACTCAAGGCCGCCGTCAAGAAGCTGCTGAAGCAGATCATCAAAGAGCACAAGCGCGTGCTCTTTGACGGCGACAACTACGCTCAGGAGTGGCACGAGGAAGCCGAGAAGCGAGGCCTGCCGAACTTTAAGGACACGGTCGAAGCACTCGACGCCCTGAAGACTAAGAAGGCGAAAGACGTCTTCAAGAAGTACGGCGTGCTCAACCCGGTCGAACTCGAAGCCCGGTACGAGACCTACATCGAGCAGTACGCCACGAAGCTGCGGATCGAGGCCGACACCATGGTGTCGATCGCGTCCAACATGATCCTGCCCGCGGCCGTCCGCTACCAGGGCCAACTCGCAACCGCCGTCGCGCAGACCTCTGCGGCGGATGTTGGCTGTGAGGAACTCCGCGCATCGTTGGAGGAGCTGTCCGACCTCGTTTGCCAGTTGCGTGCCAACTGCAGCGAACTCCAGCGGCTTACGCACGAGCAACGGGCAATGGAGGGCCACGACGCCGCGAAATTCCTTCGCGACAACGTGATCCCCGCGATGACCGAACTGCGATCCGTCGCCGACACGCTGGAGAACATCGTCGCCGACGATCTCTGGCCGCTGCCGAAGTACCGCGAGATGCTGTTCATCAAGTAGCGGCTGCCGCCCGAACGCAGATCGCGGCCTCCGAAGCCGCGCCCCACAAGTGCCGCT
Organism: Eutreptiella sp. 'Long Island Sound 2002'; assembly: GCA_964036045.1. Lineage (NCBI taxonomy): Eukaryota > Euglenozoa > Euglenophyceae > Eutreptiales > Eutreptiaceae > Eutreptiella > Eutreptiella sp. 'Long Island Sound 2002'. Next base: position 18,624 of record CAXIWF010000013.1, on the reverse strand, counting down.
TTCGCGGCACTTTTTCGTTCCCCCCCGACGGGCCCGATCCCCACGCTCTCGGTACCATGACCTCGCCGGCCCCGTAGCTCAGCGGTTAGAGCAGACGACTCATAATCGTTTGGTCCTCGGTTCGAATCCGAGCGGGGCTATTCGCCGGGAAGGTCCATGCAGACCGTTCCAAACCCGTTCCTGTGCCGAAAGACGATGCATCTCCTCCGGTCTTCCGGCATCTGTTTGCCCCATAAATCCGTGGATGTAGACTGCACAAAGGAGCGTGTCGCAAGAGTCCCGCTCCCAGGAGGAGATCCCATGCGCCACATGACCTGTTTCTTCGTGGCCGGAGTGCTCAGCGGACCGCTGGCCGCCCTCGCTTCGGACTGTATCGGCTTTCTGCCACCGACCGCCACCTATCCGGTCGGAGCGGTCCCGACACAGGTCCGGTTCGCCGATCTCGACAACGACGGCGATCTGGACGCGATCACGACGAATGTCGGCGCCGACTCCGTCTCGGTCCTGCTGAACTGCGGATTCGGTCTGTTCGAACCCGCGGTTGATTATCCGACGGGTCCGCAGGTCGCCGGTTTGGCGACCGCTGATATGGACGGCGACGGTTCCCAGGACATCCTCGTTGTCAGCGCCGACAAGTTTCAGGACCTGATCATCTTCTTCAACAACGGTGACGCGACCTTCGGTGCGCCGACCACCACCGGAGTGCTCGACGATCTCGCTGCGCTCGCCACGGCCGATGTCGACGGAGACGGAGATGTCGACGTCGTGGCCGCGAACCGCGGCGGAACGCTGGACATCTACCGGAACAACGGGACGGGCGGCTTCTCCGGGCAGACCAACATCAATGTCGGAGGCCAGCCCGAGGATGTCCTCATCGCCGACTTCAACAACGATTCTCGCCTCGACCTCGCATGCATCGATGTCGCCAATTCCACCATCATCCTCCGGATCCAGAGCTTCAGCGGCGGGTTCTTGCAGTCCGTCACCGTGAATGTCGGCAACACGCCGACCCGTTTGCACGCCGACGATCTGGACGGGGACGGTAGACAAGACCTGATCGCCTCACAGTTCGGCGCAGGCGAGATCAGCGTGTTCTTCAACGAAGGCGACTTGAACTTCTCGTTGGAAGACGTCATCGGCGTTGCCGACGGACCCGTTGGCATCACCAGCGCGGACTTCGATGCCGATGGGGATACGGATCTAGCGGTCGCCAATGAGCAGTCAGCACAGATCGCTGTGCTCCGCAACGAAGGCGCCCGGACATTTAGCGCGCAGTACATTGACCTCGGCACTTCTCCCTCGGCTATAGCATCGAGCGACATCACGCAGGACGGGCTTGCCGAGCTCGCGGTGACCGACCCGACCGATGGATCGCTCACGTTCCTGTTCAACCGAGGCGGCGATCTCAATGAGCAACTGCAAGGCGATCGCCCCTTCAACATCGCCTCCGGTGATTTCGACAACGACGGTGATCTCGATGTCGTTGCCACGGCGGCCGTCAATCCCGTGGTTAGTATCTATGAGAATGTCGATGGGTGGCTCCTCGCCGCCAACATGCTCGCATCGCCAGCTGCTTCTCTCGATGTCAAAGTCGCGGACTTCGATGATGACGGCAACGAAGACCTGGTCCTTGTCCATCCCACGGACCCACCCCTCGTCAGTATTCTCCTCGGCAACGGTGACCTCACGTTTCAGTCTCCACAGTCCATCGAGTTCGGTGCATCCTCGGGCCAAGCCGCTGTCATTGCCGACTTTGATGGGGATGAAGATCTTGACATCGTGGCCACTTGTTTGTTCGGCGGCGGGGATGTTTTCAATGCACAACTCTTCCTGAACGACGGTGCCGGCGCGTTCTCGCTGGCCGGCGGCGTGCAAGACGCATACCTGCGAGAGCTTGATGCCGGGGACTTGGACGGCGACAGCGACATGGACTTGGTCATCGCGAGACAACGCGGCCCAGGACTGAATGAAGCTCCTGGAGGTGTCGACGTGTACCTTAATGATGGCGCCGGTAACTTCAGCCTCAACGCGACGTACCTGATGGGATCCCTCGGCTACGGCCTCCGTGACGTGGTCCTTTCGGACTTTGACGACGACGGGATACTTGACATGGTCGCATTGAACCGCGAAGCAGGTGTCGAGACTGTGGAGGCGTGGATCGGACTCGGGGACGGCACCTTTTCCAGTTCGATCACACTCGTCGCGGGAGGCAGCCCCTTCGCCGTCGAATCCGGAGATTTTGACGGAGACAACGATGCCGACGTGGCGTTTACATGCCTCGAGGAAGGCGCAGTGACGGTTCTTGTCAACGGTGGGACAGCGAGTTTCGGCTTGCTCGACCACTACGATGTGGGCACGGACCCGCGCGGTGTGCACGCCGCCGATATCAACGGCGACGGCGCTACAGACCTTGTCGTAGCGAATGACAACAACGCCGAACACGCGCTGACCGTCCTCTACAACGCCAGGCCCGGCTGCCCGGGCGATCTTGACGGTTCCGGCTCAACCGACCTCGCGGACCTGAACGCCGTGCTCGCGAGTTTCGGCACCGCCAACGAAAGCGCCGACACCAACGGCGACGGCATCGTGGATCTGCAGGATCTGAACCAGGTGCTCGGCGCCTTTGGGACCGCCTGCCCGTAGTTTCTCGTCACCCACCATCACACCGCTATCACCTATAGGGATCGACCTCCCAAAGCACGGAGCCCCATGAACCCCCAACCGAGCGGACAGTCCGGCCCCGGAGCGTTCACAGCGCTGCTCAGCCGCGCCTCCGACGGTGACTCCCAAGCGATCGAGTTTCTGCTCCCCATCGTCTACGACGAACTCCGCTCGCTCGCGTCGGCGTACTTCGCCGAAGAGCGGCGCAACCACACCCTTCAGCCGACCGCGATCGTTCACGAAGCATTTATTCGGCTCGCCGGAGCAGGCGACTTCTCATGGAACGACCGCAGCCATTTCTTCCGTGCCGCCGCGCTCGCGATGCGCCGGGTGCTCGTCAACCACGCCCGAGACCGAGGCAGGCTCAAGCGCGGAGGCGGGCAGAAGCCCGAGCCCCTGAGCGACGAACCCGAGTCCTTTGAAGCGTTGTCAAGCCTCGACCTGCTGGCCCTCGATGACGCCCTCACGGAACTGGGCAGCGTTGACCCTCGGAAAGAGCAGGTGGTGCAGCTGCGGTTCTTCGGCGGTTGCTCCACCGAAGATACGGCCAGACTGCTCGAGATTTCTGAAGCACAGGTCAAGAGAGACTGGGTTGCCGCGAGGGCATTCCTGATCACTCAACTCAAAGAGTCCGAATGATGCATCCCGAGCGTTGGAACGAGATCAACACGCTCTTCGACCGAGCGCTCGATCTGCCCGCCAACGCGCGAGCTCAGTTCGTCGCCGAAGCAGCCGCGGATAAGGAGATTCGCGATCAAGTGCTCGCGATGCTCCGCGCCGAGGCTGAGAGCTTCGAGGTCTTCGACGAGGGACTCCCGCTCGCAAATCTGGTCGAGACGCTGAAGGCGGACACGGACGACCAGTTCCTCCAACAGGGCGACATCGTCGGCAGCTTCCGCATCGAACGACTGATCGCGACGGGCGGCATGGGTGCCGTGTATCTGGCTCACCGGTGCGACGGAGAGATCGAGCAGCGAGTCGCGATCAAGCTGATCCGCCGGAGCCGCGTCCGGAAACGAGACCGCGCCTCGGATGCCATCCGCCGGTTCCGCATCGAAAAGCAGGTCCTCGCCTCGCTGGAGCATCCCTGCATCACCCGCCTCATCGATGTTGGCGTCACCTCCGATGAACAGCCGTTCCTCGTCATGGAATACGTCGAAGGAAAGCCGATCGACGAGTTCTGCCGCGATCGAGCCCTTTCGCCTCGCGAGATCGCGGCGCTGATGGCGCGCGTATGCGACGCGATCCAGCACGCCCACCAGGCGTTGATCCAGCACCGCGACCTGAAGCCGCAGAACATCCTCGTCACCGACGGCGGCACGCCGAAGGTGCTGGACTTCGGCATCGCTCGGCTGCTCGAACCAAAGAACCCGTGGGAGGAGATGAACACGAGATCGGGCGAGTTTGTTGGCACGCTGTCGTACGCGTCCCCCGAGCAGCTCCGTGGCAGCGGCGGTGCGGACACGCGAAGCGATGTCTACGCACTCGGCTCGATCCTTTACCACCTGCTCACCGGCAGACTCCCCCACGGCGATTCCACGAGCCTTCCCGCGTTCCTTGATCGCCTCGAGCACGGAGGCATCACGCCTCCTTCCGAACTTGATACACGGGTCTCCGCTGATCTGAGCGCCGTCGTCATGCGTGCGATCGCGACCGACCCGAACCGCCGGTTCCAGACCGCCGCAGAACTCGCCGCCGACCTGCGCCGCGTCGCGGCGGGAGAGCCCGTTCTCGCCAGGGCCGACAGCAAGTGGTACGTACTGCGGAGCGAGGTCTGGCGTCGACGCGTGCCGATCTCGGCAGCGCTGACGGTGATCGTGGCGAGCCTCGCGTTCGGATCCATCGCCGCGTGGCAGGCGGATCGCCTGCAGAACCGCACCGCCGAGTTGGAGCGCTCGCTGCACCTGAACAGCATCAGAGAGGGCAGACTCCTCTCCCGAGCGGGCAACGTCTCGGCCACCGAGTCAGTCCTTTGGCAGCGTCTCGAAGCCGAGGCGAAGGATCAGAACCTGCCGAAACTCGCCGAGTGGGGCCTGCGAGAACTCTACTCCCGGTACCCGATCGCTGGGACCGCGCGGTTCGACCCTGAACGCTACCGCGCCGTCAGCGCGACCACCACGGGCGACATCATCCTGCACGACATCGCGAAGGCGACTCTCCTACGCGCCGGTGGACCGGGGCAGCACACCGAGACACTTCAGACCGGGATCGACGCCGTCACCATCGCGGGCTGCGAAATGGGAAACCGCTTCGCGTGGATCGACGGCAGTGGGCTCCTCTGGCACTGGTCGGTGGACTCGAACTCGCCGCCGGTCACCCTCGGACCGATCGATCCGGGTGCGAAGCTGGTCGTGCCAGCCGACGGCACGGCCGTCTTCGTGTTCTTCGGCGAACGGATCGTTCGTCATCAGGCCGACTCCCCTCCCCTTGTCATCGAGGTTGGATCCGCGGTCGAAGGATTGGCGATAAGTGCGTCCGACAGGCTGTTCTCGCGGAGCGCTGACCACACGGTTCGGGAGTGGCACCCGCACGACGGCCGCGAACTCGATCGGTGGGAAGTCGTTCTCCAGACCGGCAGAAATGTGATTGATGCCGACGCCGAAGGCGCACGCCTGGCGTGTTCGGCCGGGAACGAGATCGTGATTATCGACACTACTTCTGACGAGATACAGCGCTTCGAAGCCGCACAGGGTTGGGTTGAAGATGTGCGGTTCATTCTCGACCCCGATACGCGCGGACACATCGCGACAATCTCCGCCGATTACGCCCTTCGCGTATGGGATGTGCAGCACAACCGTCGCGTCCTCGAGGCCACGGCCCATACCGAGCGGCCCCAGGTCATCATCCCGATCAGCGGTTCCGCCGGACTCTGGTCCATGGATCGAGGCGGCTTGTTCCGCTGCTGGGACTTCGGCAGCCCCAAACGCGACGCGATCGTGTTCGAGGACAGCACCACCGTTCTCGACTTCACCCTGAACAGGAATGGCGGGGCGCTGTACGCCGCGCTCGACGGTAAGCCGTCCTGCGTGCGATTCGTCACCCTCGACGGTTCAGCCATGTCGCGCAGCCCGGCCTTCGAGACTCCCGTTGGCGCCGTGGTTGCCGCCTCGGACGGCGGCGGATGCTTCGCCGGGACCTACTCGGGCGAAGTCGTCCGACTGGACCGAACAACGAACGACTTGAAAGTGGTCTGGAGGCGGAATCTCGGAGATGCGGTCAGCACGCTGGCGATGTCTCCGAGCGGCGATCAACTGGCCGTCGGTCACGGGCGAGGCGTTTCTTTTCTCAGCGCTTCCAGCGGCGAACCGCTGGGTCTCGTCGCCCTCGGCTCCACACGCGTGCCTCATGTGATCTGGCGTGGGGAAACGGTCTACGCCGTCAGTTTCCCGGCCTCGGAGATCACCCAGATCGACCCGAGGACCGCTCGAACCTCCCCCGTCCCACGCCACCTGCTGCCGTCCAGCGGCCTCCGGACGGTCGATGTCAGTCGCGACGGGAACCTGCTCGCCTGCGCTGGCGACGACGGCGTCATCCGCGTTCTCCGACGAACCGCAATCGGCTGGGAGTCGCACGCAACGCTAACCGGCCATCAGTCGGGAGTCTTCGATGTTGCATTCGGCCCCGACCGCTTGCTGGCGTCTGGAGCCCGAAGCGGCGTCGTCATGATCTGGGACCTCGATACGAAGTCCGAGATCGGCCGGTACGAGATGCTCGACGGAATGGTCTTCGCCGTCGATTTCGATGGCGAAGACCTGATCGCCGCCGGAGCGGACGCGATGCTCCGACGCCTGCGCATGAGTACGGCGGACGAGCGCATCTCGCGCAATCGCCCGCCGACACCCGAGTGGTGAAGAGAGTTATGAACGGCGCCGACGGACAGCCGCGATCCCGCCGAGCCCGATCAGCGCGAGCGATCCCGGGGTCGGGATGGGCGCGTGGAGGCTGAATGTCGAGAACGTGGTCGATCTCTGCACCTCCAGACCGGTCAGCGCGATGTTGTTGCTCAGGTAGAACGCGACATTCGGGTTTCCGACCACCGATGTGCCGTCGAACGTGTACGCACCGGTGACAGCATCAAAGTTCCACGCCGGCATCGCCGAAGGGGAAAGCCCGCCGCCGGTCGCACCCAACGGAACATCCAACCACGGTGCGGTCACGACGCCGGAGGAGTCGAACGCCTGGAGCACGAACGTCTCCGTCAAGGACGCTCCGTTGTCGACATCCCCGAAGCGGAAGTAGGTTCCGGTCGGAAGGGTACCGGCCGGCATCGTGCTGAAGTCGTACAGCGTCGCCCCGGGCGAAGAACTGCTCGTGCCCGGCACCGGCCCGATCGCGCTGAAGGTGCCGATCCAGGGAGACAGCGCCGGCGCCGTCCAGGTCCCGGTGAAACCACCGGAGTTCAGGGTGACCGAGCGAACCTGGTTCGCGGGTGCGCCGGGATTCGGGTTGGGAATCGGCAGGTGAGAGCCGAACCCGGTCAGCGGCTGAGCCGATGCCGACGCGGTAGCGAGTGCGAGAACCGAGATGGAGATTGTCGTATGCAGTGCCATGAGATTTCCTTTCGGCGATGCGTGAAGATCTGATCGTCGAGGGCCGACGCGCCCTCGCTTCACAGGGAGAAGCACCGTCCGAACGCCGACCGGCTCAGGGAATCTGAAAAATTTTGTCACACGGGCCCCGAGGAGCACCCGGCTCTCGCGCGGGCCGGGCACTCCAGGCGGCCCGCACTCGCCCCCGGGGCAGGCAAGAATCAAGAGAACCGGCTGGGTTACCGGTCCTGAAACGGACACCCAACTTCACCCCACCCCACAATTCGGCTTGGAACCTCGCAGACTCACGATACCCTTGAGTTGGAGGGCCCCCGGATGAAACCAGTCAAGCACCTCACCGTTGCTTCCGGACTCTGCATCGCGCCGTTCGCACTCGGCGCGCCGGTGTTCTCGGTCGCCCCCGGAGGCCCGTCCGGGCTCGATCCGGACAAGATCTACATGGCCGGGCCCGGTTCACCGACGCCCGTCGGCGGCGGGGCGGGCTCGGGGCTGGGGATGCCCGGCGACGACCTCGACGGCCTTTCTTCCGGCATCCCCGACGAGGAATGGGTCTTCTGCTGGGCGGTGGCGCCGGGATCGACCGGCACCCGCACAGCCGTCATCCGCGGCCCGCTCCCGCCGTTCGATCTCAACAACCAGGCCGCGAACAACCAGCAGACCGGCGACGGCTTTCTCTCCACCGAAGCGTGGGACCGACTCGGACCGGTGCCGTCGCTCGGACTCGGCTTCTTCACCAACGTGCTCGCCATCAACCAGGGCGGCGACTACTTCACGACCCTCGGCCTGCTGCCCGATGTCGACCCGAACGTCTCGGTGCCGGGCGGGACACCGCTCGACGATCTCAACGCCGAGATGGATCCGATCGACCCGGATCTGCCGATCCCGCCGATCTACTTCTCGGTCTCCGGCAATTCGCCCTCTCTGGGTTCGCTCCCGCCGAGCGCCATCCCGTCCGGCGCGGACGTCTTCTTCGATCCGGACCCGACCACGGGTGGCGATGAGATCCTCTACGCCGCGGGCCAGCAGCTCGGACTCATCATCACCCCCGACCCTGCGATACGCGACGACATCGACGGTCTGTCTGTACACGACACGATCCCCGACGGCATCTTCGACCCACTCGCCGGAGAGTTCGTCATTTTTCTCGCTCCGCCCGGACTCCCCATCGCTTGATGTGCTTCCGGCGAGTCCGGCAGACATCCTGATCTTTGACATCAAAGGCCTGCGCGTGCTCGCCCAGGGCATCGACATGGGTCTCGCCGACGGCGACGACATCAACGCGCTCCGGGCCATGCCGCTGATCGGCCCCGATGTCGCCTCGACGTTCGAGGCGGTCTTCGCTTCCCCCGACTGCCCCGGCGACGCCAACGGCGACATGGTGGTCAATCTCGAGGATCTGAACATCGTCCTCGCGAACTTCGCCAAAGGCCCGGACGGAGACGTCAACGGAGACGGCGTGGTCGATCTGGCCGACCTCAACCTCGTTCTCGGCCACTTCGGCGAAGAATGCGTCGATCCGCCTGAGCGCGCAAGACGGCCCGCGCCTCAAGAGACGCGGGCCGTTTCGTGCCGTTTGCACGGTGAGTGCGATCAGCACCCGAATCCAAACCGTGACAGCACGATGTTCAGGTCCTGCAGGTCCACGACGCCGTCGCCGTTCACATCACCCTCGCAGGGCCCCTGCTCGTTCTGGAACATCTGCCAGCTCTGCTGCTCGACCTGCGAGCCCTCGTTGAACCCGTCGTAGGTCACGATGAACGTGAAGCCCGGCTCGGGAGGAAGGGGCAGGTTGGTGAGCTGCAGGACGTCGCCGGGCAGGATCATCACGCCTTCGGGGTTGTGGAACTCCGGAAGGATCGCATCCGGCGGCAGCGGCTGGGCGAGGTCGATCGCCATGTCGATCGGCAGATCGATGATCGTCGGGTCAGGACTCACGAACACCTGAACGTTGCGAACCAACTCCGGAAAATCGGTCTCGTTGGTCATGACCAGCGCGTTCCCGGTGTCTCCACTTGGCAGCGTCGCCGCACAGAGAGCCTTGTTGACATCGACGTCTCGTCCCCAGCCGTTGAAGTTCACATTGCCGTCCTGGGTGATGTGAACCTGGACCCGTTTCGCCTTGCTGCCAACGAAGCAGACCCGCCACTTGATCTTCTGGTCGTTTGCCTCGTCCTGATCCGAACCGTACGACACGCGTTTGCTGCCGCCATGGTTGTTCGAATTCGTCCAGTTGATCTCGGTCTCCGTGCCGTCCGCGTTGATCTTCCACACCTTCACGCTTTCGATCGCGCTTCCGCTGCCGAGCCGCTGGAGGTGGAAGTCCCGCATGTTCTTCTCGCCTGCCGGGAAGGTCGAGAGGTCGATCGTCCGCCGGCACAGTTCTTGACCTGACCTAAGCCGATCGGTGCCGTGACAGCGATCAGGGTGGTACCGGCCAGAACCGCGAGAGTGGAACCCTTGAGCGACTTCTTGATGGTGTTGGTGAACATGACGTGCTCCTTCGTGCAGTGGCGGGCTTTCCCGCCGTCCGTGTGATTCGTGGTGTCCTCGACACCCTCCACCCACAGAGCGATATCCACTTCGCCCGCTCACGCGCTTTGCAAAGAATTTCTCGATTCCTATCCCCTACCGCTATACTGGACATTCGTGGAGACACCCGCACCGTTCAGCACGCTGCTCGCGAACGCCCGCTCGGGCGACGACGCGGCTCTCGCGGCACTGCTCGAGCGGATCACGCCCGAACTCCGACGCCGGATCATCCCGCGGATCGGACCACGCTACCGGTCGTCCATCGACGAGGACGACGTCCTGCAGGTCACGTTCATCGAGGCGTTCATCCAGTTCCCGGCGTTCGAGGATCGCGGCGAGGACGCGTTCATGTCCTGGCTGCTGCGTATCTCCGAGAACAATCTCCGCGACGCCATCCGCGCGCTCGAGGCGGCGAAGCGACCCAGCCCGAGTGCCCGCATCCGGCGCGGCGCCCAGACCGACTCTTACGACACACTCATCGACGCCATCGGCGCGACGCGCACGACACCGAGCCGCATCGCCGGCAAGGACGAGGCCGTCGAGCACCTCGACACCGCCATCAACAGGTTGCCTCCGGATTACGCGGAGGTCATCCGTGCGCTCGACATCGAGCAGCGCCCCGCCGATGAGGTCGCGATGGCGATGGGCCGGTCCACCGGAGCCGTGTACATGCTCCGCTCACGCGCCCATGACGCGCTGCGCAACGAGCTCGGTTCCGCCTCACAACTCTTCAGCTTCGAGGGTTGATCGTGTCCGAATCCGGTGAATCGAACCAGTCCGGAAGCGATCAGGACCTCGTTGCCAAAGCGCTCGCACAAGCCCGAGCCGCGCGCGGGCAGGGGCACGCCGCCAAACTCGACGCCGCGAGCATCAAGATCCCTGGCTACACCATCCTGAGCGAGATACACCGGGGCGGGCAGGGTGCCGTCTACAAGGCCGTCCAAGACGGCACACGCCGGACGGTTGCCGTCAAGCTGATGCTGCGCGGCGCCTTCGCCGGCGATCGCGAACGGGCCCGGTTCGAGCGAGAGATCCGTGTGCTCTCGCAGATCCGCCACCCCGGTGTCGTCTCGATCTACGAGTCCGGCGAGGCCGACGGGCGCGTCTACTTCGTCATGGAGTACGTTTCGGGCAAACCGCTCGACGACTACCTGCGACAAGCCGCGCTCCCGGTTCGAGATCGGCTCGACCTGTTCGCACGGGTCTGCGAGGCGGTGCACGCGGCACATCTGCAAGGCGTCATCCATCGCGACCTCAAGCCGGACAACATCCGCATCGATGCCTCGGGCGAGCCGCACATCCTCGACTTCGGCCTCGCCAAGGTCGCCGGCTCGCTCCCCGAAAACACCGACGGCCAGCCGGTCATGATGACCATGACCGGCCAGTTCGTCGGGTCGCTGCCATGGGCGTCGCCGGAGCAGGCCGAGGGCGTCGCGTCGCGGATCGATATCCGAACCGATGTGTACTCCCTGGGCGTCATTCTCTACCAGATGCTGACCGCGCGGTTCCCATACACGGTCGAAGGCACGACTCGCGAGGTCCTCTCGTCGATCGCCGAGGCCAACCCGCAGCGTCCTCGTTCCCTCGACCGATCGATCCCCGCCGAAGTCGAAACGATCGTCCTCCGCGCACTCGCCAAGGACCGCGAGCGCCGGTACCAGTCCGCCGGCGAACTCGCTCGCGATATCCAGCGATACCTGGGTGGTCAGCCGATCCTCGCCCGTTCGGACAGCCTCCCCTACGTCCTGCGCAAGACGCTCAACCGACACCGCGTGGCCGCCGCGACCGGGGCGCTCGTCCTGCTGCTGATCGTCGGCTTCGGCGCGGGCATGACCGTGCTCTGGAACCTCGCATCCAATCGCGGCGATGCGCTCACCGTCGCCCTCGAACAGCGAGAAGCCGACCTGGATTACGTGCTCGATATCATCTTCGGCGAAGGTGATCTGCGCCAGTTCGCCCGCGACCGATCCGTCCGCGATGTGGTCGAAACGCTTTCCGAAACCGCGGACGATCGGTTCGCGTCGGACCCGATCCGGCTCGCCACGCTGCACGAGATGCTCGGGCGATCGTTCCGGGCTTTCGATCAACCCGATCGTGCGGAGGACCACCTCCGACGAGCCCTCGACCTGCGGAGCGACCTGCACGGCCCGGACCACGAACTCACACTCGGTACCCGCAACACGCTGGCCGAGGCCCTCAAGGATCAGGACCGGTTTCGAGAAGCCGCGGAGCACTACCATCAGATCGAGACCGTGCTCCTCAACCAGAAGCCGAAAGACTCGCAGGCGCGTCGGCGCCTCGCATCGGTCATGTCCAACCGGGCGCGTCTTCTGGAGCGGATGGAGCGTTGCGTCGAAGCCACCACGATCATGCAGCGGTCCATGGACCTGCTCGCGACCGATGAGAGCGACGAAACTTCGCGCCGGCTCCTGCTGTTCGCCCGCGGACACAGCGCGGGGCTGGACGCGAAGATGGGTCGCTGTCAGCGGGCACTCCGTGACATGCGTGACATCCACCGAGGCATCACCGACGCCTTCGGAGCGAGTCACCCCGCCACGACGACCAGCGCCATCAAACTGGCCGGGCTCTGCATCGACGCCGGTCGCCCCGAGGAAGCCTCCGAAATCCTCGAGGCGCTCCCGTCGCGCGACGACGTGACCCGTCTGCAAGCCCGCGCGCTGGCTGACCGAGATGAACTCGACGCCGCGACGGAACGCCTGAGAGAGCTGGAGCAGACCCCGGAAACCCGACTGCTGCACGCGCAGTTCCTTGTGCACAACGACCAACCAGAGGACGCGAGCGCGGTATTGGATCTGATCGACGAGAACGGTTCCTCGGATCTTCAGCGCTTCAATCTGGCAGTCCTGAGGGCCCGGGTCGATCAGTCCAGCGCTGAGCGACTGCGGGAACTGGCCCTGCGCGCGTTCGGACCCGATACACCAGCACTGCACTACGCGACAGGGCTGGATGCGGCGTTCCGGGCACAAACGCCAGCGCAGCTCAGCGAGGCGGCTGCCGTACTGGAGTCCATCGCCGCCGGACTCGCCCGCGAGTGTGGCGAGCACCATCGGTGGACGGTCGAAACGCGTTTGCTTTGGGCAGGAGTGCTCGATGAATCCGGCGATTCTGCCGCCGCTCGATCTCTGCTCGACCCCCTGCTCGACTGGTCCGTTTCAGAACACGGACCGGATCACCCGATGACACGGATGATCCGTCGCGCGATCGACGGTTGAGTTACCACAATCCCCCGAAGGATTCTCCGTGTCGTACACCCGCATCAGCCGGCTCCTTGAGATCCTGACCCTTGTTCAGTCCCGACGGGGCCTCAAGGCCGATGCGCTCGCCGAAGCCTGCGGCGTCGACAAGCGAACGATCTACCGCGACTTCAAGGCTCTGCAAGACGCCGGTGTGCCCGTTCGGCACGACGCGGCCTCCGATGGCTACACGGTGGAGGGAGACTTCTTCCTGCCGCCAGTCCACCTTTCGATGGACGAGGCGCTCGCGCTCGCCGTGCTCTGTGAGGATCTGGTCGAGGACGGGCGCATCCCGTGCCTTCGGGCCGCGATCCGCGCGTTGGCAAAAGTACGCTCTCAGCTGCCGGAAGATGTGCGGGACGACCTCGACCGGCTCTCGCGCCACATCGCCATCCGGACCAGCAACGCCGAGGGCGACGACGGCACGCGCGACGTGTTCCAGCATGTCCAGCAGGCCATCGCATCCGGCACCGCCCTTCTTTGCCGGTACGAATCGTCCTCGGATCCCGGCGCGGACGAGTCCTTTCTGTTCGAGCCATACTCGTTGTTCTTCAGCGTTCGGGCCTGGTACGTGGTCGGCTTCCATCACGGCCGGGATCAGGTCCGCAACCTCAAGCTGAGTCGGTTCGTCGCGGTCGAGCAGACCGGCGAGCCGTTCGCCGTCCCCTCCGGCTTTGACATCGACGACCACCTCGGCAACGCCTGGCGGATGATCCGCGGCGAAGACTCGCACGATGTCGAGATCGTGTTCGAGGCTGAGTTCGCAGACAACATCGCCGAGACGACCTGGCACCGTACGCAGTCGGTGGACTATCTCGACGACGGGCGCGTGGTGTTCCGATGCACCGTCGACGGGCTGGACGAGATCGTGTGGTGGGTGCTGTCGATGGGGCCGATGTGTCGCGTGGTGAAGCCGCGCGAACTCGCCGAGCGGGTGCAGGAACTCGCAACGAAAACCGCCGCGAACTATCGCGGCGGGGAGTGATTCGGTCGGTTGACGCAAGCCGGTACTTACCACGGAGCGCCGAGCCGACGGGGCCACGCGTCCTTCGGGTGCTCGGCGTCAGGATCAGTCGGGCGAACGTGAGCGAAGATGCCCTCGGCGTCCTTGTCGTAGGCGATCTCGCCGTCGATGATCGAGTAGCGGACCAGCATCATGTAATCGAGCAGCGGGCGATCGGTGATGATCATGTCCGCGTCCTTGCCGACCTCGAGCGAGCCGAGGCGGTGATCAACGCCGAGCATGCGGGCTGGGTTGATGGTGAGCGTGCGGACCGCCTGCTCTTCGGTGAGGCCGCCTCGAGCCGCGAACGCCGCTGACATGTTGATGTTGAGCATGTCGCGACCGCCGAGGCCGCTGAGGCCGATGCCCGTGCCGGGTCCGAAGTACGGTCCCGGCGGAAGGACCGCGACCGGGATACCGTGGCGTGTGAGGATCGCCGCGTTCTCAATGGTCGCGCCGTTCGGACGGTTGGTTCGCTCATCGGCGAGCGTCCGGTCGCGGGGCACCACGATGGCCGACAGCTTCGCCTGTGCGATCCGCTCGGGAACGGTCCAGCCCTCTGTCACGCCACGGATGACGATCTCGAAGCCGTACTGTTCGGCCAGATCCGCGAGCGCGACCAGCGAAGCCGCGTCGTTTGCGAATGCCTGCGCCTTCGCCTGGCCTCGCAGCAGCCGGAGAGCGGAGCGCGCCTCGCGGCTCAGATCGCGCTCCTGAGGCGGCTGCGCACCCTCTTCCTTGTCGTCGTTCTGACGGAACTCCTCGACGCTTCGCAGGAAGTCGCGTGCGTCTTCGAAACCCTTGCGGACCTCGGCACGGCGTCTGGGCTGGTTTGTGTCGTAGCGCAGGTCCTCGAACATGTTCGAGGCCACGATCATGCCATCGAGCGTGCCGTTCTTGATCTTCGCGACGGCGTTGCCACTGACCAGGGTTGTCAGACCGGCCGCCCGGGCGAGGGATCCGGCGAGACCGTACACATCGGTGGTGTCGGCCGGGTTCCCGCGGCCGATGATGTTTGAACTGTCCATGCCGATCAGACCGGGATAGACATGGTGGCCGGTGGCATCGATGACCTTCGCGCCTTCCGGCACGGTCACACGATGACCGATCGCGAAGATCTTGCCGTCCTTGCAGAGCACGGTCGCTCCGTCCATCTCCGGACCGGTGACCGTATGGACGATCGCGCCGGTGATCGCGAGCCACTCGGGCTCCTCGTCCTTGGCCTCGTCGTCTTTCTTCTCCTCGTCGGCCTCCTCGGCCTCGGCCTCAGGAGCTGCGGCCTCGTCTCCCCCGCCACGACCCGGACGCCCTTCCGGGGGCCGGCGGCGCGGGCGCGGCGGCGGGTCCTGCACGACCTCCGGAGCGATCTCCGGGTCCTGTTGCTGCTGGACGTCGGGCTCGGGATCGCCGGGCTCGATCGAGTGGGCGGTGCCCGCGACCGAGCAGACCGCGAGCAGCGAGCAGGCAGCGAACAGATTCAGGCGCCTCGTGTGTCGTTCAATCACTGATCGTCCTCCCAGACCATCTCGCCGCCGACCATGACCGCTTTGACCGACGAGGTCGGGTCGAGCGGATCACCATTGAGGAACACCAGATCGGCGCGTTTGCCCTTTTCGAGCGAGCCCGATTCATCGGAAAGCCCGAGCAGCGTCGCCGGGTTCATCGTCACGGACTTGAGCGCATCCTCGCGGCTCCAGCCGGTGCGGATCAGGTCGGCCATGCGCAGTCTCATCGCTTCGTAGCCCGCGGGCGCGTCGAATGGCGGAACCGTCGTGACGGTGCAGCCGGCGGCGACCAGCGAAGCCGGGATGCTGTACCGGATCGTGGTCGATGGCAGGAACGAGATCGACGGACGCACGATCACGTGCGCGTTCTTCTCACCGAGCCTCCCGATGACTTCCTTGAAGTCGCCGTTGGTGCTCGCGAAGCTGTACGTCGTTCCAAACCTCTCCGCGTTGTCGCCGAGCGCATCGAGGAGGTGGATGTAATCCGACGCGCTGCTCAGTTCGAACACCGCCGGGATCGTCGCCTCTTCCCGGAGCACATCGACAAAGAACTGGGCGTCGCGAGGAATCTCCGGCGGCTGGAACTCGGCGGGCTTCTCTTCACCGTCGCCGTTCTTCTTGTCGCCGTTCTCGCCATCTTTGCCTTCGCCGTTCTTCTCGGCCTCGGCCTTCTTCTTGGCTTCCTCGGCCTGCTTCTTGTCGAAGTCTTCCTTGGCCTTCTTGGCCTTTGCGATCTCGGCTTCGGCCTGTCGGATGGCCGCTTCGAGTTGCCCCTTGTCCCCGCCGGGATTCGTCATCGAGATCGGCACGTAGGCCGACTCGTTGAGCAGTTCCGGTCCGTCTGGACCCGCGAGTCGGTAGACCGACGCCCGACCGGGCATGTTGTTGCCGGTCGGGACGAACGCCGCGGTGACGAAGCCCTCGCTGATCAGCGGCTCGAAGTCGAACAGCGAGAGTTCGATTTCTTTCGCGGCGGTTTCGCCGCTGTTGTTGCCGCTGCGCCGGAAGCCGTCCATCCCGAAGCGGGTCTGGGCGTTGATCATGCCGGGCATGACGACCTGATCTCGAGCGTCGATGACGGTCGCGCTCTTCGGGAACTCCAGGTTCGTGCCGATGAGATCGATCTTGCCGTCAATGATCACGATGTCGCCGCGCGGGATCTCCTTGCCGGAAACCGTGATCACGGTGCCGGCTCGGACCACGACCATTTCTGACGCGGCGCCGTAGGCCGGAGCGACCGCTCCGGCGCTGGTCGCCAGCGCCAGCGCGCCGCCGAGGATGCTGTTTCGTACTGCCGCTAAAGCCATTTCGCTCCGCCTCGCAACCGGCTATCGCCGGGGGTGTGGTAGTTCATCGCTGACCGGTTCAGAACCGGCGTCCGTCACGCTTCGCGTCGTACACGACCTCACCGTTGACGATGGTCATCTTGACCCACGACGTCGGGTCGACCGGGTTGCCGGTCCAGATACCAAAGTCAGCGTCCTTGCCGGCTTCGATCGAGCCGATCTGGTCTTCGGCCATCGCCGCCTCGGCGCCGACGATTGTCAGACCTCGCAGCGCCTTGTACGGTTCCCAACCGAGCCAGACCGCGAGCGCCGCCTGGTTGGTCAGTTCTTCCTGCGGCACGACCGGGGCGTCGGTGTTGATGCCCAGACGGTTCACGCCGCCGAGGTGCCAGCGGGCGACCTCGCCGAAGATCCGGCGGTCCATCCGGTCGAAATACAGTGCACGCGGGCCGACCATCGTGATCACGTTCTCCTCGCCTGCCTCGGCGACGAGCTGGGCCGTGCGGAATGCGCCGATCGTCGAGTGATCGAGCACGACCCGGATGCCGAGCTTGTTGGCGAGCATGTCGATCGTCGTCATGACGAGCTGGTACGCCTGCGTGTGGACCGTCGCCGGGTACTCTCGAGCGAACAGGCCTCGGAAGTCATCGAAGACGATGCTGTACTCGGGCTTCTCTTCGCTCTCGCCGTTCTCGTACGCGACCCACGCCTCGTGGTAGGCCTTGGCCTC
Source organism: Eutreptiella sp. 'Long Island Sound 2002' (assembly GCA_964036045.1). Taxonomy (NCBI): domain Eukaryota; phylum Euglenozoa; class Euglenophyceae; order Eutreptiales; family Eutreptiaceae; genus Eutreptiella; species Eutreptiella sp. 'Long Island Sound 2002'. Next base: position 1,106 of record CAXIWF010000013.1, on the reverse strand, counting down.
TTCCAGCGTCTGGCGGGTGTTGTAGTTCATGAACGAGCGTCCGACGCCGTACCAGTAGCCCTCGGGGTTACCGGCCTGAGCGATCTTGATCGATCCGGGGGCACGCATGACGACCTCGTCCACCGACGAGCCGCCCATCTTCACGAGCGTGCCGAAGCCGCTCATGTTCGTGCCCGAACCGGGGATGAGCATGGCGGCGGTCACGCCGCCGACCTGAGCGCGACGCACCTCTTCGGTCTCCGGCGCGACGATCTCGAGGGTGCGGAGGCCGGGGTTGGTCAGGTAGACGCTATCGTTCAGGTCCCGCAGCGCGCCGGCCGTGTGGTTGTGCAGTTCAACGATGCCGGGGACGAGCCAACTGTCGCGGGCGTCGATGACCTCCGCGCCCTCGGGCTCCTTGTAGCCCTTGGCCTTGCGGACCTCGACGATCTTGCCGTCCTCGACGACCACGACCGCGTTGTTGATGACCCGATCGTCGCCGTCCATGGTGGTAACTTTGCCGGCGTAGATGACGAGCACATCGGTCGCCTCAGCCTTCTGAGTCGCGACGCTCGCCGTCTCGACAGACTCGGCTTCGGCGGTTGAGTTCTCGGCGGAAGCCGTGAAGCACGCGGCGGCGATCGCGACGGCACCGATCAATCTTTGCAGCCGGAATTGGTATCGATCGCGATTCATGGTTGAACCTCCTGACCGTTGATGAGAACTCGGCGAACGCGTGTTGACGCATCGAAAGGGTGACCGTCGAAGATGACGAGGTCACCGTCAAGTCCCGGCTTGATCATGCCGACGCGATCGTCGATGCCGTACGCCCAAGCCGGAACCTCGGTCATGGCCCGCATCACGGCGCTCGGAGACATCCCCTGCTGCAGCGCGAAGAGCGCAACCGAACCCAGATTGCGAGCGCCGTCCTCGGCCTCGCTCTGGAAAGCAACCGCGACGCCAGCGTTGCTCAGGACCGTCGGCAAGTGCAGTTCGTCGTTGCCCCGGCGGACGAACCGTCCCGGGCTGGTCAGCACGACAATGTCGCGGCCGCTCAGCGTTTCGGCGCGAGTATCCGCAAACTCGGCACCGAGCAGAACCAGACGCAGTTCGTTCTTCTGCGTAAC